>LGRX02033548.1:0-20062 GCA_001247695.2 Cymbomonas tetramitiformis
TACAGTGGGGGGGGGGATTGTCTTCCCCGTGACACCACCTCACCCCGAAGGTGTGAGTGGCAATGTCAGAGTCAACAAACCCTAAGTCCTAAACCCAATGTCACTTAATGTAAGAGTCCAACGGACCACTAGAGCACAGCTAGCAGCTAGCAAGCAAGCGGCGGCTAACTCTAAAGTGAACACGGTGCAAGTTCAGGCACGGTCTGCTGTCGGTTGATCGGTTGAGGAGCTCCCGACGATTGGCGGGATCCACGGCTTCGAACGGAAAGCCGGCCACTCTTCATCTTCGGGGTCGGCGAAGCCCAGCATGGCGATGGGCTCCATCTCAAAGGAGAAGTCCTCGTCCGACGGGTGCTGCGCCATGCCGGCCGGATGCGGGTCCTCGGCCGGCGCGGTACCCCCATGGGGTTCCGCCAAAGGCGGGTGATCGAGGTGCGGAGGTGGGTCGGGCAGAGGAGCGACGAACGTCATGGCAGACGCATCCAACGGCGGATCAGGCTGCTCCTCCGACACCACCAGAGCGTGGGCGGCGGCACCGTCCGCCCGGTGAATGGCAGCAAGGGCGGCGGCAAATGCCTGCGGAGACGGACGAGTGCCCGCTAGAAGCGCCGAGTCAGGGGTGCGGCCGGGATTGAAGGCCTCCCTGCACGTGAAAGGGCAATTGCCCTTCGTCTCGGGGTGGCCGTCTGTCAGCCCCCAGAGACGGAAGCAGAGGATGCATGGGAAGCCGACCCCCTTCCAGCGCTTCACGAGAGCGGTGGGCGGCTCCGCCCGCCACTCACCAACGGGTTTGACGGAATAGGCGGGGGTGCGATCGAAGGTCACGGCGTTGAAGGCGGGCTTCTTCGCCCGGTACCCACCACCACCACCACCACCACCGGGCGGCGCAACAGGGTCCGTGTCGGTGGCGAGGGTGGCGAATGCGTGCTCTTCCCTCCACACCGTGCGCAATCGGAGGCACAATGTGGAAAAGGAGAAAGGCGTACCACCACGGAGTTCGCGGATGACGTTGATGTACAACGGGGTGACGAAGGGGGAGTGTTTGTCGGAGGTGGCCAAGATGTGCCAGAGGTCCTTGACACGCTTGGCCTCGCTGTAGTCGGGGTTAATACGGGCGTGCTTGTCGCCCAAGGTGCGGATGGCGGTGAGTTGAGGGGCGGGGTCGTCGTTTTCATCGATGACGGTTGAACGCATTTTGACCCAAAAACGGTCGGTGTCGGAGTCGGGGACGCCCTCGACCTCGTACCGAAGGCGCTGAAGGATGTAGCGCCCGTCCCCAGGGTGGGAACGAGCCGCTTCGGAGTACAGTGCCAAGGCAGTACCCCGAAGCACGATGGGGAGGATGGTGAAGATGATCTCGTTGAGGACGACGTGGTAGAAGTCATAGTCGTGCTCGAGGTCGAGGAGCTTGGAGAATTCCGGGAAGGACACCGGAAAAAGCACATGACGGAGTGCAGCAAGGAGGGCGGCGAAGTCAGCGTCGGCAGCATCGTTGTCGAAGGTGAAGCCATTTTTAGGGTTGAACCCTCCAGGGCGCAAAACGGTGATGATGTCGGTGGAGTACGTGAAGGCGTAAGACAACTGCTCCAAGTACTCCTCCTCCCGCCCCTCCTCCACAGGAGTGGAGGAGAGGACTGACGGGTCGTTGAAGAACATGATTGGGGTCGGCGATAGCCGCAGCGATGATGGACGTGACCTTAAGGAGGCGGTGGATACAATCCTCCTCGGTCGCGTTGGGCTTGGTGTGGAAGTGCCGGGCCCAGGAGACGGCGAAGGCGTGGCGCTAGCACGCCTCGCGGAACGGAGAGCCTCTGCAAGACTTGATTGGCGCTGCTGAGACATGTTGGGGAGGAAGTAGGCAGCCAGTTGGACGGTAAAAAGGATGTGTGACGGATAAAGACTGCCAAATTTCGTAGACCACCAATCACAGACGGTAGGCGGTTACGAACGGAGGTGGGCGAAGACGGATTTACGGAGTTTGACGGAGTAGCCCACGGACGGAATCAAGACGGAAAGACGGAGGTAGAATCGGGAAAACCCGAAGCGAGTCGCAGCGAAGGTGAGCACCACTAAGCGTAAGTGGGTCGATAACCTGATGAAAAGGATGATCGAAGCATATATATATAAGTGACGGATAAATATATATATGCAAACAGGCACAGAAAAGCACAGTGAAGCAGTGCTCAAGACGGTGATAGCATAAACTGGAAAGATAGTCTTACTGGGAGGCTATCTAGGAAGGCAGCTAGGTCACGGTCACTGCCGATGACACTGTCACAGGTGACACACACAGCGAGGGGTGAAGCTAGGAGGAGAAGGCAGGCCCCCATACAGTGGGGGGGGATTGTCTTCCCCGTGCCGCTGGATGCTCGCCAAAGGCCTAAAACCCTGAACTTTCCAAGAACCGCAAAATAAACTCAAAATATTGGTATTTGGGGGGGTCAAAAATTTTGCAAAATTTTGACTCAAAATTTTGAGTCTCAAAATTTTCCAAAATTTTGAAATCAAGTCTGGTGATGGTGATATCTTTGCTTATATCGCCGATATAAGCGCTTATATCGCTGATATATGCGCTTATAGTTATTTAAGCAAAGACGCTTATATCGGATATAATATAAGCGTGTTTTTTGCCTGATTTTCGACGCTTTTAGTTATATACCCATTGTCAATATAATCGGCTTATATACGCCAAGGGACAGGGTACGGGCGCTGGGAACTTTACTAAGTCACATGCTGACTGCATATCACGACTGCGTCTATCGCGTGAGAGACAGCGACACAGTGACCGCAATGAACCTCGCCGGCAGCAGACGGTGAACACATCGACATCGCGGACACCATTGCCGCTGCCGTTGCGTGACTACTTACTCGTTCTTCGTTGACCCATCCCAATCCGCAATTGCATCGTAAAATTCTTCCCAGACAGCTACGCAATTTCATCAACGTTCCTCCGCCTCATGGGGCGAACGGTGCTGTGACTGTTGTGAGCTCTTCCCGTTTGTGCGGGATACTCACATTTATTCCATGGCATATTTCATATGAAATATACACGCATAAGCACGAAGGCATCGGCCACGCATCTTTGAAACTAACGAGTTTCAAAGATGCGTCTTTTGTCATTTGGGTGCGCATACCCAAATAACAAATCAGCCGAGCGCTTCCCGTTGGCGTGGGGTATCCAACGCTTGAAAGTTGAATATTCATTATAATATGAGTTAGCATGCGAGGTTGCAAAGGCATCGGGACAGAATCTACGAAACTGTCCTATCCCTTTGCCTTTGGGTTTGGGTTCGAACGTACCCCAAACCCAAAGATGCCAAACAGCCGAGGGCTTCCCGTGCATCCTAGAGCACGAAACTTGGCATACATACTGCCAAGATACATATCTTTAAGTTACCTGAAGCTCAAGGCTTCAAGTTACTTGTGCGCGAAACACGCAACTTATTTCTAAGGCGGATGTTTTGGGTTTGGGTTTGGGTTCGAACCCAAACCCAAAGATGCCAAACAGCCGAGGGCTTCCCGTATGTCCTAGAGCACGAAACTTGGCACGTAAATATTGCCAAGATACATATCTTTAAGTTACCTGGAGCTCAAGGCTTCAAGTTACTTGTGCGCGAAACGCGCAACTTATTTCTAAGGCGGATGTTTTGGGTTTGGGTTTGGGTTCGAACCCAAACCCAAAGATGCCAAACAGCCGAGAGCTTCCCGTATGTCCTAGAGCACGAAACTTGGCATAAATACTGCCACGATACATATCGTTAAGTTACCTGAAGCTCAAGGCTTCAAGTTACTTGTGCGCGAAACGCGCAACTTATTTCTAAGGCGGATGTTTTGGGTTTGGGTTTGGGTTCGAGCCCAAACCCAAAGATGCCAAACAGCCGAGGGCTTCCCGTGCGTCCTAAAGCACGAAACTTGGCATAAATACTGCCACGATACATATCTTTAAGTTACCTGAAGCTCAAGGCTTCAAGTTACTTGTGCGCGAAACGCGCAATTTATTTCTAAGGCGGATGTTTTGGGTTTGGGTTTGGGTTCGAACCCAAACCCAAAGATGCCAAACAGCCGAGGGCTTCCCGTGCGTCCTAGAGCACGAAACTTGGCACACATACTGCCAAGAGATGCATCTTTAAGTTACCTGAAGCTCAAGGCTTCAAGTTACTTGTGCGCGAAACGCGCAATTTATTTCTAAGGCAGACAACACCGTTCGCCCCATGAGGCGGAGGAACGTTGATGAAATTGCGTAGCTGTCTCGGAAGAATTTTGCGATGCAATTGCGGATTGGGATGGGTCAACGAAGAACGAGTAAGTAGTCACGCAACGGCAGCGGCAATGGTGTCCGCGATGTCGATGTGTTCACCGTCTGCTGCCGGCGACGTTCATTGCGGTCACTGTGTCGCTGTCTCTCACGCGATAGACGCAGTCGTGATATGCAGTCAGCATGTGACTTAGTAAAGTTCCCAGCGCCCGTACCCTGTCCCATACGCCAAACGATTATACAACTGTCCACCCCTGGTTATTTGGGGTTATATAACCATATATAAACCTCAATATAAGGGTTATATAAGGGGTTATATAAGGTTATATAAGCCTAATTATAACCCTGATATAACCGTAACCCTTATATCGGGGGTTATAGTTATTGGGGGTTAAGTTATTGTTATATAACTATAACCCCAAAATCGGGCCTTTTTGGTGGGGTTATATAACCCCACAACCCTGGCCTCACTCTCAGGGAGGGTCTCTCTCAGGTCTCAGCTGGTCTCTCTATGTCTACCGTTTGTTTAACAAACTAGAAACTTGAAAGATTAGGTTCTCACCGCAGTCAAGATCAGAAGGTTTCACAATGTCGCATCCTGTAGAATTTTCTGTTATTACGTGATTAGTTTCATCAAATTAAGAAGGTGGTGCGAAAGCTCCGTCCTGATTTCCTCCTTAGCAACAACAACATGGCGGACGCGCATCGGAACTCGACCATATCAAACCCTGTGTTTGCAACCGAAAATGGCACTAGTGAACGGTCAAATGAAGATGAGGGGTGCGGAAGTCTGCATAACGTGTTTCGTTGAAAGCCTCATCCTTATGCCCTGTTTGCCGCCTCACCCAACCCTGCTACAACCTCTTCATCTGGTAAATGACAGAGCGCTTTGCGTCTTAGAAAGCCTGCTTTTCGTGGCAGGGCAAACGACGAGGAGCGAATCCTTCAACCAATGTCTCCTCTGGCGAGGCTTCTCACGACAACTTTCAGCGATATGGAGCAAAGCTTTGAGAGTTCCCTTCAGGAGCAAGGGAACGGTATCAGCACAGCAGATGTTGAACTGGTTCGGAAAAGCAACCCGGAGACTAACGGGAATGACTCCGTTACTGTAGGTTGGTGCTTTGTAATCCTAATCTTTTGAATTCGAAAACTTCGGGCTTCAAACCCTCCTGCCGGTCCAAATATCGGTCACGCTGGGGTTTCCTGCTTGTGCAAGCTCTTTTCCGCTTCAACCTTTGGTCCTTAAAGACACCCACATGCTGGTTTGCTTGCTGAAGTATTACCGAGAACCGAATGCTGGTTTAACCTTTCAATTGTAGAGGACAAATGAGAATTCATGTGACTGTGCTCTATAGAGGTGCTGTCCGATCCGAACCCGAGCCCGCGCGACGCGTCTTTCCTCCTGGGGAGGGCCCCGGCTGCGAAGGGCCCGGCCGTCAAGTTTGACATGGCAGAGCCGTCTTCAACGCCAAAAAGCATGGCCTTGCGTGGAGTGAGCACTATGCAGTTTTCTCCCTCTGAAATCCAGCTCGCGCCAGACATCGCCCCGGCACCACCAATCACGCCGACGGTGCGGAAGCCACCCAGCCACTTTTCCCTTGATGACCTTCCGATCTTGAGCGTCTGCTTTCACAATGTATTCAGACGTTTGATTCTTTCACTGCAGCCGGCACCGCCCGCCGCAAATCCACCGGCGAAACCCGCCGGCGGATCAGAGAAGGGAAACAGCGCTATCCCTGGCGAGCTCCGCTGGTGGAAGGAGCTGAACGGCAGCTGTACAGACGAACATCTTAAGGCTAAGGCGAAGGTGGGTTGCGTGCGCCACGCGCTGCGGAAGTTTAAGCTGTTATCTACTTTATGAATTCGGCTTCCGCGGCATACCCGCAACGTCTCTCCTCAAGCCGAGTCGAGTGAAAAGTCATTTTCTAGCTGCGAACGATGCCTTTCCCTTCTCTCTTACACGTGAACGGTGTCCGTGCAGTTTGATGACACCATCATGGATCGCTACTTTATCAACCGTATGAATGCCATGACCGAGATGCAGATGCGCAAGTCGCAGAAAAAGGCGGTGCGCTCTTCGGCGTCTCGCGCTCCCCTCCTGCTCCTCACGAGTTCCCTATCTTTCCAATGACTTCGCATTTTTGGCACCTGTATGTCCCGTTCAATTGACCTTCAAAGGGATTGATTGCTGCAAACGCCTCCACGGCCGGGGCGCTCCTGTAGAAAAGAGAAAAGCTCGGACCTGGAGTTTTCTCAGGCACCAGGGTGAAACTCACCTCCCTCCACTTGGTCTGCTACCCCTATTTGCAAGGACATTCGTCCTGTCTGTTCATCACCTTCGAGTGCATTGCGGCTTTTTCCAAACTGTGGCTTAGTCGTGTGGTTTGAGACAGGCCTGGGACTTGCTGCTCTATGTGGTGGCCTGCATTATTTACCTCGTGTTCGTCGTCAAAGTCTTCAAGGTTCTGAATTGAGCCATCTGCCACCGCACCCATGAAACAACACACCGGCAAGCCCTCAGTCTTGTATACTTCAAAAGGCACGTCAGTGTGTCCCGCGAGGGGCGGCATTGCTGGCGGCGCAGGCGGCAGCGCGGTGTGTCCCGCGAGGGGCCGCATTGCTGGCGGCGCAGGCGGCAGCGCGGTGTGTCCCGGCCGCATTGCTGGCGGTGCAGGCGGCAGCGCGGTGTGTCCCGCGAGGGGCGGCATTGCTGGCGGCGCAGGCGGCAGCGCGGTGTGTCCCGCGAGGGCCGCATTGCTGGCGGCGCAGGCGGCAGCGCGGTGTGTCCGGCCGCATTGCTGGCGGTGCAGGCGGCAGCGCGGTGTGTCCCGCGAGGGGCCGCATTGCTGGCGGTGCAGGCGGCAGCGCGGTGTGTCCCGGCCGCATTGCTGGCGGCGCAGGCGGCAGCGCGGTGTGTCCCGCGAGGGGCCGCATTGCTGGCGGTGCAGGCGGCAGCGCGGTGTGTCCCGGCCGCATTGCTGGCGGTGCAGGCGGCAGCGCGGTTTGTCCCGCGAGGGGCCGCATTGCTGGCGGTGCAGGCGGCAGCGCGGTGTGTCCCGGCCGCATTGCTGGTGGTGCAGGCGGCAGCGCGGTGTGTCCCGCGAAGGGCCGCATTGCTGGCGGCGCAGGCGGCAGCGCGGTGTGTCCCGCGAAGGGCCGCATTGCTGGTGGTGCAGGCGGCAGCGCGGTGTGTCCCGCGATGGGCCGCATTGCTGGTGGTGCAGGCGGCAGCGCGGTGTGTCCCGCGAGGGGCGGCATTGCTGGCGATGCAGGCGGCAGCGCGGTGTGTCCCGCGAGGGGCCGCATTGCTGGCGGTGCAGGCGGCAGCGCGGTGTGTCCCGCGAAGGGCCGCATTGCTGGCGGCGCAGGCGGCAGCGCGGTGTGTCCCGGCCGCATTGCTGGTGGTGCAGGCGGCAGCGCGGTTTGTCCCGCGAGGGGCCGCATTGCTGGCGGTGCAGGCGGCAGCGCGGTGTGTGCCGGCCGCATCGCTGGCGGTGCAGGCGGCAGCGCGGTTTGTCCCGCGAGGGGCCGCATTGCTGGCGGTGCAGGCGGCAGCGCGGTGTGTCCCGGCCGCATTGCTGGTGGTGCAGGCGGCAGCGCGGTGTGTCCCGCGAAGGGCCGCATTGCTGGCGGCGCAGGCGGCAGCGCGGTGTGTCCCGCGAAGGGCCGCATTGCTGGTGGTGCAGGCGGCAGCGCGGTGTGTCCCGCGAAGGGCCGCATTGCTGGTGGCGCAGGCGGCAGCGCGGAGTGTCCCGCGAAGGGCCGCATTGCTGGTGGCGCAGGCGGCAGCGCGGTGTGTCCCGCGAAGGGCCGCATTGCTGGTGGTGCAGGCGGCAGCGCGGTGTGTCCCGCGAGGCGCCGTATTGCTGGCGGCGTAGGCGGCAGCGCGGTGTGTCCCGCGAGGGGCGGCATTGCTGGCATAGTAACTTGGCGCGGTGTGTCCGGGACGGCATTGCTAGCGGTGCAGGCGGCAGCGCGGTGTGTCACCGCGAGGGAGGTCGCATTGCTGGTCGCGCAGGCGGCGCGCGGTGTGTCCGCGAAGGGCCGCATTGCTGGTGGTGCAGGCGGCAGCGCGGTGTGTGCCGCGAGGGGCCGCATTGCTGGTGGTGCAGGCGGCAGCGCGGTGTATCCCGCGAGGGGCGGCATTGCTGGTGGCGCAGGCGGCAGCGCGGTTTATCCCGCGAGGGGCGGCATTGCTGGTGGCGCAGGCGGCAGCGCGGTGTGTCCCGCGAGGGGCCGCATTGCTGGCGGCGCAGGCGGCAGCGCGGTGTGTGCCGCGAGGAGTCGCATTGCTGGTGGCGCAGGCGGCAGCGCGGTGTGTCCCGCGAGGGGCCGCATTGCTGGTGGTGCAGGCGGCAGCGCGGTGTGTCCCGGCCGCATTGCTGGTGGTGCAGGCGGCAGCGCGGTTTGTCCCGCGAGGGGCCGCATTGCTGGCGGTGCAGGCGGCAGCGCGGTGTGTGCCGGCCGCATCGCTGGCGGTGCAGGCGGCAGCGCGGTTTGTCCCGCGAGGGGCCGCATTGCTGGCGGTGCAGGCGGCAGCGCGGTGTGTCCCGCGAAGGGCCGCATTGCTGGCGGCGCAGGCGGCAGGGGCCGCATTGCTGGTGGTGCAGGCGGCAGCGCGGTGTATCCCGCGATGGGCCGCATAGTGCAGGTGGTATTGCGTATGTCTTGGCGCCGGCTGTTGTACGGTTGTTGGCGCTCTGTGTCGCGTTGGTGAAGGCGCCTGTTTTTTTCATTGTTTGCTTTCGCCATTTTGCGTGTGGTTCCTGGTTCGGTGACTCGCCCGCGTGTTAAACCCTAAACTCTAAAACCCTTCAGGTTGCTCCCTTGATCGGCTATCGTCCCTCTGAAGCCTCTGAAGCTTCGCAGGGCTTGAAACTCTGGAACGACGCCTCTGCTGCTTGGGCTTACCCTGGTCCGCTGTCACTTCAGTTCGCTTTGCCCACCTTTTCTCTCTGCCTGTGACGCTTCTGCAGGTGACGGATGCGTACGAGATGGAGGGTGCGATGCGGGCGGAAGTTGAGCGCAAAGGGATCCGCAAGGTCCACACCATCGATGACGCCATGGTGAGTGGCGTGTCCGCCCCCGCAGCACATATCTGGGAGGCTCGAGGTCCTGCCCGCGGTTGTGCTCCCGAGAGAGGGCCACGCCGCGCCTGCACGCACTGGACTTGCGGCGCTCACTGGGGAAGGGAAGCGCGCCGCTCGCTGCTCGGCCACGTGGGCAGGGCCTCAGTGCGCTGCTCGGAGTGAGTTGGGTGGCCGGGAGGGCCGTGAGCAGCTTTGGCTGGAAACCGGGCTGTTGATGGCGGTGTTTCCCCGCAATTACTGGTACAATGGCGAAGACAAGGATACGGGGTACATTCTGGAGTACAACAAGCTTGCAGGTTCGCGCATAGATGCGTCGCCTCCATACGGAGGCTCAGAAGCACGGCGTGCGGCATAGAGCGGCGTGTGGCATAGCCTTGCGCGCCAGACTCCGCCTCATGGCGCCGGCATCGAGACGTGCATTCCGACTAAAGGACGACCTCGGCACAGACCTGTAGGCCCCCCCTTCCCATCTGTTCAAGGGGTCTCTTGTGCCCACGTGTTGGCATGCAGGCGGCTTTGAGCTTTCACAGCGGCGCATCATTGAAGACGAGAACTGCCCTTCAGCGCGCTTCGACGTGCGGCCCATTTCACCGCCCGCCCGCCGAATAACTTCAGCCCTCCTCCACGACCCGTCGCAGGATTTCACCCCTCCTCTACTGATTTCCCCCACACCCCTCACAGGACGAGGTCCGGACAGCTCGCTGCGCTGACTCGGAGTAGGTGCCCTGCGCAGGACTGGGAGCCTCACTGCTGGCCGTCCCTGAACCTTGGCGTTGAGGATTACGAACCCTTTGGGCCCTCTTACGACCCCTATCGGTGGGCCCCCTTCTCCCAAACTCCGCCCCGAAAGCAGCTCGCACAGAAAAGACGCCGCACAGCTGTATGCAACAAGGGCCAACACGACCGTGCCCCGCTGCTGCCCAAAGATGCCAGCGATTATATGCCATCGCCATGTATTGTGGCTGCGGCAGTGATGCGCCACCTGGCGGCTGCTCTGGCCGACTGCCCCCGTCACCCGGATGCATGCGCTGCCAGCTGCCCTCGGCGCATGTGCGCATGTCTCCCCCCTCCTGCCATCACGCGTCTGCTGGGGTGCGCCGGGGTCCGCTTCTGCCACGTGGACCTTGCTCCGATGCGCATGCTGACGTCCGCCATGGCGATGTGTTGAACATAGCAAAACATGATACCCCGGTGCGCGTTCTGGTTAAATTGGAGCCTGCGGAATTTTAGAGGTTTCTGTGCCGGTAGATCAATCAGTGTTTCCTGAGCCGTTAGATCAATTATCTGAGGGCTTGCACTCCAAACAGTACATTACCAAAAGTATTTAGGAGTTCCGCCCGTGGGAATTCCCAGCTCTGTTCTTTTGCCTTCGCAAAAGAACTTCACAAGAATTTTTCCTCGCGGAGAAATTCTTAGTGCGGCACACTGCAAAATTTTTACCCCACATTTTAACGTTACTGTGGAAGTCTAAACCCTTGACGACTTACGACAATGAGTCAAGACGGTGAGCAAAGCGCGTCGGAGAACAATTCTGGCGCGGCTGAACAACCGGCGGCGAAGTCCGGGATGGAAGTCCTGTTGGAGCAACAGAGGGTAATGATGCAGCTCATGATGAAGCAGATGGAGACTCTGGCAGCGAGGGTTGAAGTCGCGGAGGAGACGGCAGCCAAAGCCGTTTCGCAGGCTGGTGGCTCCGCTCAGAGCGGAGACGCGGAGTTGGAGGCATTGAAAAAACTCCCGTATGTCCCACACGTTGAAGGGAATCCGTTCCCTGCGAGACCTGCGACACTGGAGACCGATATGCCGCAGATGTACGACCTGTACAACGACAAGACCTACGACGCCCTCTCCAAACGCACCAACTTGTCCATGCGTTACGAGCAGTTGGTGCTTGCCCCTGCGCTTTCGTACATGCACGATGCGATCGCGTTTACGGAGGTGACCTTGGACTGGTGTCAAGATGACAAAGATCCCCCAACGGTGGAGGAATTGAGTGAGCGTGTTTTCGCAGCTCACAACACGTTTAAGGGCGTTTTTTCGCTCATGAACAACAGATACACCATGTTGCAGCTCAGAGCGAGCATGGAGTCTGGCGCAACGTCGCACGGCGGAGCTGAGGCGTTGCGGGCGAAGTTGGACTTCATCGAGGAGAAGGTGTACGCAGGCAGCGACGGGCTGGTGAGCGACTCGGTGCTCACGAAGTGGTTGAAGGAGTTCGACACCACGAAGGCGAAGCACACCATGAATACGCACGCCAAGGCCAGCGCCAAAGTTTCGACTTTTCGTGATCGTCAAGGAGGCAAAGGCAAAGGCGCAGCGGGCGGTGGCGCTGGAAAAGGTGAAGGTGGCCGCGGCAGCGGCAAGGGAGGTAAAGGGTCAGGGCTTGGGCGAGGCGCCCAAGCCCAGACCTAACTTTCCGATCACGGAAAGGTTGGACGCCTTCCGCCCCTCGGGGCGTCCAACGGAAAGAGCCCACCCTGCAGGAAAGGGTGCGGAGCAGAAGGGGGGCATGGCGCGCAGCTGGCGCGAACTCAGAGGTGATGCAGTGGATCAGCAAAGGGGCAAAGATGCGCTGGGTCGACAAGGCGCCTCTGCCTTTCGATCACGGAGTGTCGTTGGGCGACGCCACCCCTCCGCAGCTGGAGTGGATGGCCGCAGAGACCGAGCGGTGTCTCAAAACGGGCGCATGGGTACGAGCGAGGAGGCGACGACATGTATCCCGAGTGTTCCTGGTGCCGAAGCCGGGGACGAACAAGTGGCGTCTAGTGATGGACTTCCGCTGGTTGAACGCACACTGCGTCCCGCTGCAAGATGGAGACGCTGAAGAAGCTGCGACGGCTCGCCAAGCCGAACGACTGGTGCATCAGCTTCGACCTCCAGGACGGTTACCACGTCGTGGGGATCGACCCCGCCTTCCAGGAGTACATGCAGTTCGACGTGCGGGGGGAGTTATTCCAGTGCGGCACCCTTTCCTTCGGCTGGAACGACTCGCCTCGAATCTTCGTCAAGGTCATGAAGGTGCTCGTGGAGTGCCTGCGTTCTCCGAGATCCGCGGAGGATCGGCGAGAGGATCGGCGAGAAGTGCGGAAGCTGCAAAGCGGAAGCAAGGTGCGACGACGTTGGGCAGTTCGCAGACGAGCTGGAGGATGCGGCCGCGAGGAGCATCAGCAGGGGGCGCGGGTGCTCCCTTACATGGACGACTTCCTGTTGCTGCTAAGCAGCAGGATCGAGGCGCTCAGGGCGCGCGAGCTGACATCTCGGGTCTTGGTGAGACTCGGATTGTCGCGCAATGAGAAGAAGGGGCAATGGGAGCCGACGCAGCTGGTGGAGCACCTCGGGCTCGAGGTGGACCTCAAGGCGGGACAGTTCCGCGTGACACCGGCGAGGCTGCAGAAGATTCACCTGCAGTCCAAGGCGCTTCTCAGCGAGGCGTCGCGACAGCGGAGGTGGCTCCCAGCTCGGAAGTTGGCAGCGTTCACGGGGCTCTGCCAGTCTGTGTATCTGGCAGTCCCTCCTGCGAGATTGTATCTCAGGGAGCTCCACTTCGTGCTCTCCACCAGGCGGGGATGGGGCGCGAAGGTGAAGCTCACACGGCAGGCGTGGAGCGACATCGAGTGGTGGCTCAGGCTGCCGGCTCAGAGCCGGTAGAACGGTCGCAAGATCTGGCGCAGCCCCACGAGAGCGAAGGTGCACACCGACGCGTCTCTGTTCGCATGGGGCGGGGTGCTGAACCTCAAGCACGCGGCAAGAGGATTCTGGTCCGACGAGCTACGGCATCTACACATCACGCACCTGGAGTTGGAGGCCGTGTACAAAACGGTGCAATCCTTCCTGAGAGAGCTCACCGGCAAGGTGGTGCGCCTCTACTGCGACAACCAGGCGGTGGTGGCCATGCTCTCGCACTTCACGTCGCGCAACCCGGAGCTGATGCGGCGGATGCGGCGCCTGTGGATCCTGCTGGACTTAAACGACATCGAGCTCCAGGCGAGGTACATCAGAAGCGAGGCAAACGAGTGGGCCGACCGCTTGTCTCGGGACCGGGACCTGGACGACTGGCGGCTGAACCGCAGGTGGTTTCAGTGGGCAGAGCGGGAATGGCACCAGCACACCGTGGACCGCTTCGCCTCAGAGCTCTCCGCCCAGCTGCCGTGATACTACTCACGGTGGTGCGAGGGCGTGGGCTCTTTGGCCTTTTCCTGGCTAGGGTAGGTCAATTGGGTCAACCCCCCGTGGTCCCTCCTCGACGAGGTGGTGCACAAGCTGCGGGAGGAGAGGTGCGCCGCTACGGTGGTAGCGCCCTACTGGCCGGGGCAGATGTGGTTCCAGCAGCTGGAGGCCATGGCCGACGAGGTGGTGATCCTGCCCGGGAGCAGGGACCTCTTTACTCCCAGCCGGCTGGGAGGGTCCGAGTTGCTCGGGGCCTCAAGCTGGGACGGCATCATGTTCCGCATCTCCGCCTCCTGGTGAGCCATTACCTGCAGGATGGGAGGCGGGCGGCCGGGGCAAGCTCCGCAGGCGGGGCTGGCAAGTGGCCTCAAGGTGAGGGTGTATTGGCCCCAGGATGATGCTTGGTACACCGGCACCGTGGGTGACACGGGGTCGGACGGCCTAACCCACATTGCCTACGAGGATGGTGACAAGGAGGACATGGACATGCGCAAGGAGAGGTATGAGGTGCTCCAGGCAGCGGTGCTGGAGGTGGCTGGCTGGGATGCGGCGCTTCAGGAGCGCTGGAGAGGGGAGCTGGGGGACAGCTTCCTCACTGAGCTGGCAGTGCAGATGCAGGGGGCAGCATTGGGCGACAAGACGGTGGGCAACTACCGGCCGAAGGCTCGGGCCTTCATGGCGTTCTGTGAGGCGGAGGGTAGGCAGTGGCTTCCGGCAATAGGGGCCACGGTAAGGTTGTACATTGCTCACATGTTGGACAAGGGCACGGTGCAGGCGTCCAACATGCCCGCCCTGTTCCCCTACCTGTCCGCCATCAACAACTACCACGAGGACATGGGGTTCCCCGGGCCTGCCAAGGGCCGGGCGGTCTCCAGAGCGGTGAAGGGCATGGCCCGCCTCCAGGTGCAGGTGGCTGAAGCCGCGGGTGAGGAGCAGACGGTGCGGACCTGGCTGCCTGCCAGACAGGTCTCGGCGGTGCATGAGCACGGGCTGGGGCTGGAGCCGGTGGGCCGGGCAGCTACGGAGCTGCTCAGGGCGTGCACCTACGTGGTGTTTGCCTTTGTCACCTTCGGCCGGCCAGAGACGGGCGTCTCCATGCGCAGGGAGCACATCAGCATCACAGGTGATGACATCTCCGTGGTTCTCCACAAGGAGAAGGGCAGGGGGCACGTGCGCCTCAGGAGGAGGCTCACCATCCCCGCAGCAGGGGTGGCGGGGCTTGTGCAGCTCCTGCAGCACTGGCAGCAGGTGCGGGATGCCTGTTGGGGGCAGCGCCCGGTGACGGGCTCGGAGGTGCAGGGCAGCTACTGGAGGCTGCGGTGGGAGCGAGAAAAGCTCCAGTCGGCGCAAGCTAATGGCTGGGTGCAGTTGGCATTGCGGAAGCTGGGGTGTGTCCCTCCGGAAGGGGGACACTTCTCTGGCCACAGCCTCGCAAGGGGGCTTGTACCTGTGCCAGGGCTGTGGGCGCGGCGCTTGAGAAGTGCTGCTTCCTGGGCGGCTGGTCTCAGCTGTCCTCTGCCATCCACTCCTACATTGACCCGGCAGCTGTTCCCGACGAGCACATGGAGAGGTACTTCGGGTGGACCACTCCGAGATGGCGGCAGCAGCAGCAGCGGCAGCCTGGCACAAGGCAGTGTGCCTAATGATCTCTGTTACATGGCAATGAGATGTGAAGAGCAAAAGAAATGGTTAAATTGGAGCTTGCGGAATTTTAGAGGCTTTAGAGGAATCAGCCTAGTAAAGACATTCCAAAAAGAGATTTTCTATCACACACTTAAAAGCATGTAAGAAGAAAGCTATTTTTAATGAAATGCTATGCAGTGTGCCTGTTGGCAATGAGATGTGAAGAGCAAAAGAAACGGCGTGCATTGCCAACCGCCGTGCACCGTGCGATTGTGCTGGACCCTCGGTGAGTTGTGCCAGCTGTCCCGCTGGATGCCGCACGAGGGCTTGAGCCTTGCGCCTGGACACTGCAGGTACACGTGGGAGGACAATGCCTTCGGCGGCGGCTACAGCACCTATATTCCCCCCGACCGCACGAGGGCCATCAAGACCATTGCTGAACTCAAAAAAGCGACTTGGTGGGCGTCTCCTGTGTTCCCCCTGCATCATCGCCGGGCGATTCCTCGGCCCTGCCGCTGCCGCTCCGGGGGGCGATGGCGGGCGATCACCCCACAGGTGTTAGGCGATGCCGGCAGTGGTCCTTGGCCCCAAGCCCGGCCCGCACCTGGCATCGGCGAGCGGGATGGGGCGCGTGGGCCTGGCGGGCAGGCTGGATAAGGAGACCCGCTCGCTCTCGGTTCAGTACGTGATGTACAACAGCAACAAGAAGCAATTCGCCTTGGTGCGCATCATTTTGGACATCTTCAACACCGGGCTCGTGGAGTACGACCTCTTTCTCAGCAGCTTCTCCCTCGAGTACTGGCCTATCTCCAGGAGCCAAGTAGTCATCGAGGTGTGGTCACACCCCACAGCCATCGTGGTCCTGCGTACCTCAGCCTGCTGGGGGCATGCCCGGAGCCGAGAAGTGCATACCGAACAGGCGTGGACCAGGAGCACCGGCTGGAGATGACGACGTGAAAGACCACCAGGGGTTGCTCCTTGGTGCCTTATGGGATGTCAGGGGTGAGGGGTAAGGTAGGGGGGGGGTCATGTTGGGCTGTTCCACGCCAATCTCTTTGCGTTCCCCCTTGATCTGAGGCCAGGTGGCTGCTGACGCAGATAATCATCATTCTGTACACCACCTTCATGGCGTACATGTACACATACAAGTTCATGGAGGGCATTCTCATTGCCGGCTCCCTCCCCTCCGAATGCGTATGACCCCACTTCGCAGCGTACTCGTCGCCTTGCCACCAGTGCCACCCTTGGCCACACCCTGCCCGCCTTCCGAGTGCCCCCCCCTCAGTGGACTGCATTGTGCTCGCCTTGCACCTGCGCCCATCCCCCGTTGATCGCGCGCCCCTGGCATCCCGAGCATGCCTCCCTCCTCAGCCGCCACGGCCGAGGGCCGCCCGGCGGAGTGTCGAGCTGGGTCCCGGCGAGTGCGGTGGCAGATCTGGAACTTCGAGAAGGGCTGGATTCCGCTGGACGTGTGGACGCTGGAGAACTCGCGCAACCTCGCCTGCACGCACATAAGGCGCCACTTCTCCAACCCAGACGCCGACCCCTACAAGATCACTCACGTCCCGCCCGAGGTCGGCGCCCCCTGATGGGCAGCTTCTCCCCCTCCTTATTACCTCACTCATGCCTTGCCCATCCTGCAGCCCAACTAACCCCGTGGCTGTGGAGCCTGTCACCACTGAGCGCACCGCCGGCCCCTCTCCCCGGAGACTGCACCACCACCAGCTCTCCCCAGAAGCTGCCGCACCACCGGCCGGTCTCGCCGGAGCCTGCACCACCACCAGCTCTCCCAGAAGCTGCCGCACCACGGCCGGTCTCGCCGGAGGTTGCATCACCACCGGCTCCCCAGAAGCTGCCGCACAGCCGGCGGTCTCGCCGGAGACTGCACCACCACCAGCTCTCCCCAGAAGCTGCCGCTGCCGGCCGGTCTCGCCGGAGGTTGCATCACCACCAGCTCTCCTCAGAAGCTGCCGCACCACCCGGCGGTCTCGCCGGAGACTGCACCACCACCAGCTCTCCTCAGAAGCTGCCGCTGCCCGGCCGGTCTCGCCGGAGACTGCACCACCACCAG
This sequence comes from Cymbomonas tetramitiformis, assembly GCA_001247695.2. Classification (NCBI taxonomy): domain Eukaryota; kingdom Viridiplantae; phylum Chlorophyta; class Pyramimonadophyceae; order Pyramimonadales; family Pyramimonadaceae; genus Cymbomonas; species Cymbomonas tetramitiformis. The sequence continues at coordinate 17,207 of LGRX02033548.1, forward strand.
CTCTCCCCAGAAGCTGCCGCTGCCGGCCGGTCTCGCCGTAGGTTGCATCACCACCAGCTCTCCTCAGAAGCTGCCGCACCACCGGCCGGTCTCGCCGGAGACTGCACCACCACCAGCTCTCCCCAGAAGCTGCCGCACCACCGGCCGGTCTCGCCGGAGGTTGCATCACCACCAGCTCTCCCAAGAAGCTGCCGCAACACCGACCGGTCTCGCCGGAGGTTGCACCACCACCAGCTCTCCCCAGAAGCTGCCGCACCACCGGCCGGTCTCGCCGGAGACTGCATCACCACCGTCCATTCTCCTGGGCACTTCATACGTTGGCGGAGGCGTTCTTGCGGACTTGCCTGTGAACTGATGGGGGGTGTGGGTTGGGGTTCACTGGGCGAGTCCAGGTGCGGCCGTGGTTCGCGCGGGGATGCAGCACTAAAGGAGAGCTGAAGGCGAATGTGCGCCAGCGGCCTCGCCCAGCTTCCCGGCACGCGTTTCACATTTGCGGGGACCTGGAGTGCGCTGCGGCCTCGAGCAGGGCAAGCCTGGGCGGCCCGAGGGAAGACTCGGACGTGGGCTGCCTCGTCGCACGGGTGAGAGTGGCGAGATGGATGGGGTGAGGTGGTGCAGGAGTGGGCGGCGCTCGAGTCGGACCTGGATATCAATCGTCTTTGGGACCGGCTAGACCGCTTGGACCGCACCTCCATCAACTACTTTATTGCCAGTCACTGCGACTTCTGGTGTGGCTCACTCCCTTCGCGTGGAGCACCAACCCTCGGCATGGCTTGGGGACACTTTGGCGGCTCTTCAGGGGTGGCCGAGGGCGGATAGGAGGGAGTGATGCGCCGCTGGGTTGGGGTCATCCAGGTTCTTCACGAACTACATCCGCATCATTGCGATGTACATCAACATTTCGATGTATGTGGCACTTTTCAACCATGAGGAGAATGTGTAAGCGCTTCCCCCATGCCCTCCCCTTCCCTCGACTCGCTGGCCCGGACTCAACCCGCTGGCCGGGACTCCCTGCGCTTTCGCCGCATGGCCCCATTGCAATCATCGTGCCACGTGGCTGGTAGCCAAAAGTCCCCTCACGAGACCGTTCTGAAATACAAGTCGTACATTCAAATTCACCATCATGCCTTTTTAATGAAATACTGTGATAAGACACCACGCCGTAAAGAACGTTGCGAGTGGTGGTTCGTTTCGGCTGAGTTTGATCTTATTGGATGCCTCCCGCCTGTTTGTCCGCTGCTTTTTTTCCTTTTTCCACCCAGCTTGGGATTCCATCATTTGGAAAACGCAAACTGACCTCTAACGACAATGAGTATTCAAGTTCATTTGCATTTGGGATTGAGACATGAAAGATTCCCACGTGCAAGCAAACGAAATTCACAAGCGCTCAGCGATGGACACTCAGCCATTGCCAACATCAAATGCAGCCTCCGCTCTCGTGGGGTAGTCTCCTATAAACGGTGCTTGTCGGTGCGTGTGCCGTCAGAGATGAGCGCTTACCTCTGCGTCGGGGACGCTGGCCGGAGGCCGTACGAAGCCCAAACAATGGAGGGGATGAGGCCGGTGAGGCTCCGGTGGCTCGCAGGAACTTGGAGCTGCCGGTGCCGGAGAATGGCAGTGTGAAGCTGGATGGCTATGCCACGAGGTATGAGGAATTCAAGAACTGGAACGGCTTCGTGGTGCTTATGCATCTCATCGGCTTCCTCATGTTCCTCTCCTTCAGCAAGCAGTACAGCGGTGCGGCGCCCCTTGCTCACTCTCCGCCGCGCTGCGCGCGGTCCTCGCGGTGCGGCCCTCCCGGGCCGCCTGAGCTCGTGATGATGTGCGGGGCCCAGCGCGCCCAGCGGGGCATTCCTCCCACGGAGTCTGTGATGATGTGCGGGGCCCAGCGCGCCCAGCGGGGCATTCCTCCCACGGAGTCTGTGATGATGTGCGGGGCCCAGCGCGCCCAGCGGGGCATTCCTCCCACGGAGTCTGTGATGAAAACGCCTTGCTCCACCGAAATTGACACCAACGTGGCGCGATCAAAGAATTAAAAAACATCTTCTATCGCAGAATACATCATCAGTATTCAGCTTTAAAACATTTTGGAGGTGGGCACTGCTCGCTTTCCCGAGTGGCTTGCGCAGGGCCCTGTGCCCTGGGGGGAGCACTTCGAGTGCTGCGGGCACCCTGCTGCGCACCGACTGATGAGTAGGCAGTGCCACGTGGCCACAGCTTCCCTCAAGTGGGTCACGGAGAGCCAAGTGCCGCAGTCCCTCCTGGGCTACATCGGCGTCATTCTGCTGATCGTCACCTGCCTCGCCGTCATGGCCTTGGTGATGTTCGGCCATCAGGTCCGGTTTCCTTTCCACAGTGGCTTGGTTGATCTCGGCCCAACCCTTCGTTCATGAGGGCCTGTGAGTGTGCCGCCCTGTCATGAGGGCCTGTGAGTGTGCCGCCCTGTCATGAGGGCCTGTGAGTGTGCCGCCCTGTCATGAGGGTCTGTGAATGCCATCTGGCGTGTGACAGCTTTGGCTGCCATCTGGCGCGTGACTATTTGATCGCCATCTGGCGCGTGACAGCTGAGGCAGATTCCGACTGGATTCCGATACCCCAGGCGCGTCCAAGTGGCGAGTTGTTGACCATGGAAAAGTGGCAGGTGACTTGGTGCGTATTCAGTGAATAAGGCGAGAGTCGTGAGATACGCCAGATGTCCGCCACCTTCTGATGTCTCGGGGCTGGCTGAGCGTGTCGCCCAATGATGCCTGCTATCCGTCTCAGCGCCAGAACTCCGTTAGTGGTCATCGCAGGACCTCGATTCAATCTCATCAGGTTTGATGGTCTTGGCCCTAGGAACACTGACGTGTTGGGGGG
>LGRX02033549.1:0-31727 GCA_001247695.2 Cymbomonas tetramitiformis
AAAATCGAAATCTGAACAAATAGGGTTGTAGGGTTTGAGCTTTTGTAGAGCTCGAGTATCTGTTGTGAGCATCAAACTATCGAGTATGTTACCCAAACGCATTATTTTTAACGAAAAATGATGATTTCACACACTTAATTTAAGAGCATATGGCCAACACGCACGGTCAACAACATAGTAGGTGCACCAACACCTCACTCGTATGTGAGATCTGCTGTTAAAACTGAATATATCCAAAATGATAGGAAAGTTGGAAATCTGCGTCATAATGGCCACATACAGTCACTCTAACGCCGAATATCTTGAGCTTGTCTACCTCATTTTCAACTATGCACAATGGCTTGGTGGCAGCTTGCCCAGCTTCCCATGATTTTAGTCCCAACCACGAAGAAGCGCTCGTATTCCATTTTTTCCAAGGCGTACGATTGCCCAAATCATAATGGAAGTTTCGAGGAGTTTGAGCAGCACAAACTTGAACAAAAGCGCACAGCTGACCATTTGTCTTTGAGAGATTAACTGACGTGGCAGAACTTTCCTGAATGTTACACAGAGCTCTGGAAGTTACTGCGGCACCGAAACTTATATCCCGGAACACACATCTTTTCCCAAAGGATCGAATGACGGCTGTACTAGGACTCGCGGCGCTGAGGCTTATTATTCTTGGAATGTTCCCGGTGCTTCTTCCGCAAACACTGGCTACGAGGTATGCAGTACCAACAGAGCGCGCGTACTCGCAGCTTTCATCACCAGAGCGCCTTTATTCACCAAGCTTGCCAACGTAGTACATAATATATTCATTTACATTTGGGTGTGGGGCGACCACAGTTCCCCGACGTTTTTGGAAGCGTTCACAGCCTGAGTCCGTTGAGAGCCTTTTAGGTGCTCATTTTCGTGCCCTCCGTCCCCATTTCAGGAAAAGGACACACTGTTGTTGTACTTCATAGTTGATCAAGAGAACAACATCTACTTTGTGTTGGTGGTAGATGCTCTCGAGGCCGATGGTGACACTGATGGGTGCGTTTCTGCAATTTGTGAGCCCTCATCAACTCCAACTCTCTGTCTAGAACGCTGAAAAGGTTGGATGCTAAAAGCAACATGGCCACCTTGCACACTTTTGGGATTCGGATTCCGTTTGTAAGTAGCGTTTTGGGTTGTGTTGCAGTGGACAACTTTCCTTGGAAATTGACGTGACCCCAGTTTCGGCAGCAGCAAATATCGGACTAGTATCTTCAGATGACCAGTGCTCAAGTTGCGGCTGCGTGGATGCACTCGCTATGAATGGAACTACCTGGGTGGACAACGAAGGCTTTAACTGTACCAGTTATGCTCAGGAGGATTACTGTGCTAATGGGGCAGAAGGTTCAGGCTGGAGGTGGTATTGGGGAGACTTCGCCGACTACGCAGACAGCTACGGAACGGACGCAAGTGGAGCTTGTTGTGTGTGTGGAGGGGGGGAGACGGGTAGCTGGCCAAGCACTAGATGGGACAGCTGTCAAGGGTACTCGCATACTTCGTACGAGGATTGCTACGCTTTTGAACAGTCCGAGGGCAAAGGGACTTTTGCTTGGAAATACCCGTCCTGTTGTACGGACGGAATGTCTCTTGTGAGTTCAGCCCGGCTTGTTAAAAATCCTACTCTTCGTCATGCATTTTCCTCCCGTTTCCTCCCTCATCAACATTTGTATGCCATGCTTGCTTTCTCCTCCCTCTGGGTGAGTACCAGGTATTCCTCTCGCCTCTGAAGCCCGGATGTGTTAGCTTTGGATGGATCCACTTGGAAAGATAGCGAGGACGCCACTTGTGCATCATATGCTAAGAAGATTGGTGTGATCCAAGTCAACAAGATAGAGAGGGCGACTGTGGTATTTGGGGGATAGTGACTAAGACTATTAGGACTCATAGGGCACAGACGCAACTAGAGCCTGTTGCACCTGTGGAGGCGGTGATGATGTCGGCACATGGCCGGCTAGAAGCTGGGATGCATGCTTGTGTTGGATATTCGCACACAACCTATGAGGATTGCTATGCTTTTGACACCTCTTTGAGCAAATAAAGGCACTTTTGCATGGAAGTAAGTATCGTATCCAAGTTATCGTATCCAAGACGGTGTGCATGTTGTAAGTCCCGCCCTCGCTCCAATGGTTGTTGTTGAGTTACATCTGCGCTTCACAGTTTTTTTTGCAAAATGTTTGTCTCGGTGTCTACTGAGTCTATCTCCCCTCCACGCACCCTGCCTCTTCCCACAAGCCCAAGCTGACACTGCGGTAGTATGTGCATGGACCGCTTGTGCTTGTCTAATAGCTGAAAGCACCCTTTTCTTTGCAGAGTTTTCAGATCACGGGTCAGAATCGGTTTCATTTTTGTAATCGATTATCAACAATCATAATTGTTACATTTGTTGAAAGCTATGTTTAAATTTTGTACATCTGAACAACGTTCTGATTGATCACAAAGCAGAGATCTCCGTAACTCTAGCTCACTTCAATTCATACTCGTGAAAAGTAATTTTTTACGTGCTACCAACCACAAATCGTGGCACAGATCATACTAGCTAACTATGATCCTCCTGTGTGCCTGCCACCTCAGTCGCGCTGTCGATCGTTCGTGCTTCCACAAATCCCGGCTCGTCCTCCTTGAATACTGCCAGCTTCATAGCATTCTCAGTTGAGCCTCAAGAAATTCCAGGAAAACGTAGCATACTTACTTCATTTGGCGGACTCCAATTCCTTCGTCACCTCACCGTAGCGCATCGCGTTGACGCCAGCCGTCACGTCAAGGGAAGCCGAGAATTGCCGGCGGTGAAGCGGAAAAAATAAAAGACCAACAAAATCACAAGTAGGTAAAAAACGCCACGAATTAATTACCTGCAGTGGAACAACAACACTTCAGTAATTTCAGGAGTACACCGTGCTTCACCACCGGCATGCTCCCGAGACTGCCGAAGTGGACAGCGTTCGTGCTCTTGACGTCCTCGACGCACCAGTCCATACCACCAGATCCAGTCGTACACCCCAGGTCTCCCAAGCACCAGCGCCGTCTTCGTCCCACCAGCTGCAGTAAAAAATGCGTCGCGTTCGCTACGTTGTCTAGAGAGTCGAAAGAACGAACGCGCGACACCGCGCACCAAAATGGCAACCCTAACTATCCCCGGCAAACAAGGGCCTGCGCGGCCTCAAAGCACCACCAAACAGAATAAACATCGACAAGCATCGCCAACCGTGTCGCAAGGTAGTATGTACATAAAAATTCCTCTGTGCGTAAATATTCTGCTGGTTCGCCCGGCGTGCCACGCTCCCTTCAATATGCCAACCCACAACTGTAATCTCCAAAAGTGTGTTTCAAGCCTCTTCCTTCAATCACAGCAACATGAGAGGTACCTCTTTCGAGCCCCTTCTCCTCAATACTCAGCCCCGCGTCGACCACCTCGCAATAGTGGCGCGTTGATGACTGGCAAACAAAGCTATGTTTAAATTTTGTACATCTGAACAACGTTCTGATTGATCACAAAGCAGAGATCTCCGTAACTCTAGCTCACTTCAATTCATACTCGTGAAAAGTAATTTTTTACGTGCTACCAACCACAAATCGTGGCACAGATCATACTAGCTAAATATGATCCTCCTGTGTGCCTGCCACCTCAGTCGCGCTGTCGATCGTTCGTGCTTCCACAAATCCCGGCTCGTCCTCCTTGAATACTGCCAGCTTCATAGCATTCTCAGTTGAGCCTCAAGAAATTCCAGGAAAACGTAGCATACTTACTTCATTTGGCGGACTCCAATTCCTTCGTCACCTCACCGTAGCGCATCGCGTTGACGCCAGCCGTCACGTCAAGGGAAGCCGAGAATTGCCGGCGGTGAAGCGGAAAAAATAAAAGACCAACAAAATCACAAGTAGGTAAAAAACGCCACGAATTAATTACCTGCAGTGGAACAACAACACTTCAGTAATTTCAGGAGTACACCGTGCTTCACCACCGGCATGCTCCCGAGACTGCCGAAGTGGACAGCGTTCGTGCTCTTGACGTCCTCGACGCACCAGTCCATACCACCAGATCCAGTCGTACACCCCAGGTCTCCCAAGCACCAGCGCCGTCGTCGTCCCACCAGCTGCAGTAAAAAATGCGTCGCGTTCGCTACGTTGTCTAGAGAGTCGAAAGAACGAACGCGCGACACCGCGCACCAAAATGGCAACCCTAACTATCCCCGGCAAACAAGGGCCTGCGCGGCCTCAAAGCACCACCAAACAGAATAAACATCGACAAGCATCGCCAACCGTGTCGCAAGGTAGTATGTACATGATTGTCTAATTGTTTCGCCCTTAACACTGGCGATTTTTGCGAGTTTGAAAGTAGTTATCACGATTAATCATAATTTTGTGGCTCAAATCCAAATTGATTCGATACCAATAATCGATTAATCGGACAATTACATTGCAAAATCACAAATCGATTCCGACCCTTGTTTCAGATAATAGGGCCGTCGCTTTTGATCAACTGAAGTTCGGTGCTTCGGAGCCACGCACTGGTACATCAGTGTTGTAACTCATACCGCCATGATTGTGTCATGTTGCTTGTGTCTGCTGACACAAATTCGGCGGCCCTCTACAACCCACCAAAATAGCATTCCATTCCGATCGATGTAAACAAAGTACCCGAAGCTCATTCCAGTGCTTGCTGACAAGGTGCATATATATATATATATATATATAGCCTGATCAGACTCCATCGACTTGAGCAGCTTTCATTGAAGTTGCTCCAGGAGGATTCGACAACGCGTGCATTGAGCAGACATTCTTCCACGGTTGTGGTACGTGTCTTAAAAATGTTTTATGCGTGTGAGGAAACAGGGGCCTCTTCCGATCGATGAATTTTGTTTGACGATGTATATTGAGACAATGACCGGCTTGAGCAAGGTCAAGCTTGCTTCTTGGGTTGAGACTTCAAACACAATTAGTTTGATCGAAGTTGGGATTGATGATGTGAAGAACAATGGACTGCAGGTGCGTGCGTGGCCCGCCACTTTGCCATACATGCATGCTAACTGTGCCCCCAATGTGCGTCATCCCTCGATTTGACATACTGCATCTCTGATGAGCCATGCATCAGCGCTCCCCAAAGAACCACAATCCAAGGTCTGCCTATATGATACTGGTCCCCACCACATGCGCACCGCCCACTCCCCACCACGGAGACCTCCGGCACCAACAGACGCATGACGTCGAGCTGCAAGCATAAGGAGGGCACCGCGGCAATGGGCTTGAGGCGGAACTAACCCTCCATCCATTCTTCGGCGAGGCATTCTCAAGTGCTATTTGGCACTGTGTCAACAACGGGACTAAGGCTGGGTATTAGTTTGGCTGATTGTCCAATTAATCGGTTAATTACGATTTATCACAATAGAATCGTTTGGGGGACTAACCAGCAGCCTTTCATCGAATTGGGTTAGGATTCCAAAGCCGCCCACGATCAAATAAATCAGTTTGGGAGGTCAAAGCTCACAATCAAATTAGGTTCACAAGTCGATTGGGATGGATGTAAAAAATGACCCTTGATAATCAATTATCGACATTTCCCATTCCAATATTTCACATCCTCGTCATACTTAACAAGAGGAGAAATCGCGCATGCGGCGAGCGAAATAAACCGATTCCATTCGGATTATTAAAACCCACTATCCAAATTAGTTGAAGTCCAAATAAAGCCCAAAATCGAATTTAGTTAAGGCCTACAAGGAACTATCATATTGCGTTCGAGATGCAAAACCAACAATCAATCAAATTGGTTTCCAATTTTAACAATTACTATATCTGATTATGGTTTTGAAACTAATACCCCAGCCTTTTATACGGGACAAAAAGGCATGTTGTTGTAAAAAAGGCATGTAAAAACCTAATGCATTATAACGCATTACACTGCGACCGTGCTTGGTAGGGCTAAGAAGTGTTTGGTATCATCTTGTGCCGACACCAATGGCAATACTCGAATTTCGTACCAAACCGATGGCACCGATATGTTGTCAGTGCCAAACCGATAAGACAGTAGATTGGGCTGATTGGACCCACTACCGATGTCCTGTAAGATTTCGACCCCAACAACACTGGTTTTGTCCCGTAATAGGCTGGGTATTGGTTTCAAAACCATAATCAGTTATAAAGTAATTGTTGAAAGTGGAAAACCAATTATTCCGGTGTTGTTTGCAGCTCTCAGCACTGTATGACTGGTTCACTTTGGCAACGCAGCCCAGGTCGATTTTGAGCTTATTTGTTTGAAACTAATTTGTCAGGTGAGCTATTATCGAATGGAATCAGTTGTCGCTCGCCTCAGCTCACCCATTTCTTACCAGGCAAAATATCGAGGTCAGGAGGGTCCCACCCCCCGGGCAAAATAGCGAGGTCTGGGGGGTCCGCCCCCAAGGCAAAATATCGAGGTCTGGGGGGGGGTCCAACCCCGGACCTGAAAACAGAGTCTAGGGGGTATTTCAATGTGATGTGCCCCCAGAATCAAGCGTGGGCAGCCTTGCTCGAATCCTCATTCGTCAAAGGCAGGCACTGCAATACATTTCATTAGATGATTTTGTAAAGTGTTTGAAAATGCATCTTGTGCTTTTTTTTATGCTTTCTAGATTCTAGTTTGATGAGATGTCCAGACTGTCTGAGCAAGTCACCAAAAGGAAAGAGTCCTCTGGGTCGGGAGCGGTGGGAAGAGCAAAAGGAACATACCTGAACTGGTGTGTCGCTTCGTGGCTACTTGTACATCCTGTCGTTGTGTCACGGAGCTACACGTGTCATTCGGCTCTACTGCAGCAGGAGTCATGGATTCTGAAAGTCTGAAACCACAAAAATTATGTTGCACTCCAATTTGAACATAATTAATCAGAATTGTATATCCCAAATGGAAACCTATTTGATTGGTATAAACCCTATTAACCCGATTAAATATGCATGCATATGGTTGTCCCAACAATCGATTCTGAGCCTTGTGCTGAATCCTTCGATCCCAGTGCGTGCACATACAGCCAATCTTTTTGCCAAAATAATCCAATACAAAGATAATGATTACATCCAGCACGCACCGGTGTCGGTACAATCATAGTGCAGCTAAAATTATGTGGCTATATGGTGCTAAAGAGATTGGTCCAAGCAAGGATAAGCACGACACGCGCGCACACACAAACACACACAATCGCACGATCCCATCCCGGCAGCGATGACCATTTGCAACAGGTTGCACGGCAGCATACGGCATCTCATCAGCTTCCGTGCCCACCAGACGAGGTTGCTGACCGTGCGGAACTAACATTGAGCAGCTGTCGGGAAGCGCCGACCGGTGGGGAACTATCGGCCACCGGGAGGGCTTGGGACACACAGGCAACTGTGGGATTGGACCCAAGTAGGAACCGTGCGGTGTGACAGTTACAGCGCAAGTGTGGGCGCAGCACGCACTGCTCAAGTTCCCGGCCACCTCGCAAGGCAATCAGCGCAAGGGCTCCAGTCACGGGAGTTGGTGCTGGGGTAGAGGGCTACAAGCGCAAGTCAATGGCGGATGCGCAAGTTTGGATGAGAGCAACCCAGTCTATCATTCTCAGCCCTTGGGACAGCGCTTGGGCATTCTGGCCATGCATGGCGTGGAGTGGGCAAGCTCTCTTGAGACCAGGCTGTAGGAGGTAGCGGGGTGATGTGGGATGTGGGCTTGGTGGTGGAGGGGTGGCTCGATTGGCAGAGGTGAGCCGGCTCCAGAGACACAGCAGCAGTGCGCCGGCAGGACAGCCGCAGAAGGGCTCAGGTGGCCCAGTGGGGCTCAGGGAGCAGAGGGGTGGATGGTCTTGCGCGTGGGCTTGGTGGTGGAGATATGGCTCGCGCAGCTCGGGGGGCAGGGATGAACCGGCTTCAGGCACAAGGCGGTAGTGCACTGGCGGTGCAGATGCAGAGGGGCTCGGGTGGCTCAGCGAGGCTTAGGGGGTCCCATTCTTCACTAATAAGCTCCGGAGAATCCGGATGAGTGTCCCGGAGTGTGTGCTGAATCCTTTGATCCCCGGCGTGGGTACATACTGCAGTCACCTGTGGCTTAGGGGTGCCAAAGGATTCGCAAGGACAAGCATGCATACACAATCGCACGTGATTAAACACCATCTGCAGTAGTTGTGCATATCCTTGTCGGGAGTCGCCGTCAAGTCAATGTATGTCTGCAACTCTCCGCTGCTGATAACGGCCTCCACTGCCTCAGGAGTGGCACGCTTTCTCTCGCATCAATAACACTTTCATCCTGAGCATACTTCTTTGCACCCGTTCCTTGTCCTGTGCGCCAAATGTCAACCATACCTTGCCTTAGGTGCATCGATCCCTACTTGCTATGTATCCAAAGTCACTTATGTATTTTTATGTCGTGCAATATTCTAACCGGTGTGCCATCTTGTCGAAATGTGATAGGTTTCACACAATCATGCCTTGAGGTTCCCAGCCACTCAAATCACCAAATTAGATTTTGTGGGTGTCACATTGCAACTTGCACCTGCGCTACACATGTACGTACACAAATCAACTGGGTTAATGGAATTACCTCTATTGGCAAGGTTTACTCTAAATGGCATGGTGGTGCACAGGTTTGCGCTTTCACATGTGATGACTTTTGCAATGCTTACACGACCTGTGGAAGTTGCACAACACAGTCCATTGGAGCGTGTGGTTGGTGTAGTAATTCCGGGTGCAAAAAGATATCTTCGGAAGACTTTTGCTTCACGACATGGTCAACATCATGCTCTTCGTGTGTTCACTTGGACAACACGACGTGCCCCCCGCCCCCACCCCCGCTTCCACCATCACCGCCACCATCCCCGCCATCTCCCCTCCCCCCACCGCCCCCGCCACCTCCACCCCTGCCAACTCCGCCACCGTGTCCCCCGCCACCACCCTCGGATTTTGCAGCTTATGCCATTCCCTCCATCCGCCTGACCAGTTCGACGCCGGGGTTCCCCACAAACTCCTCGGCGTCCGCCAACACGTCAGCGCAGTTCTACCGCACCTTCGCAGCCTTCAACACTGACATCCCCGGCAGTTCAGGAAACGCGGAGCTTCAGCTGGGAGGCACGCCATGCTCTGGAGGGGATCTGCCTGACAGCTTCAGCACTCACTCCAGTGGGTCGTTCACGACTGATAAGGAGCAGGTTGCAGTGGTGAGCGCGGTGCTGAGGACCGGCACAATCTACCACGACAGGTCCAGCATCAGCGTGCAGTACTCGGTGGTGGATGAGGCTGGGCGGCCGCAGGTGGACCTATCAGGGCTGAGTATGCAGATGGTGATAAGCAACAGCGATGCGTCGTCGACACTGAGCGGCTCCTGCGGCACGCCGGACTCCTCCACGGGAACAGCGGACTGCTCCTCCAGTGATACGGAGGTTTCGAGCTGGTTCAGCACATCAGGATCAAGCACAGCAAGTGTGGTGGTGAGGGCGGAGTACAGCGGGGCCGTGCTGGCAGAGAGCGCGGCGATGGAGATGACGCTTGTAGCGCAGGTGGCACACTCGGGGATGAGTAGCGCCGGGATGGTCATGACGATGCCGGCGAGCCCGCGATACGCTGGAGACTCTTTCACGTCGCAAGTGTACGGCCATACAAGCGGCTATGCTCTGAGTACCTTCGGGTTCACGGTGCTGTACAACAGCGCTGTGCTGCAGTACGACTCGACGACGGGTGACTCAAAGTACCTTGCCCCGACGGTGAACAACTACACGGAGGGGCAGGTGGTGGTGCTGACTAGCGGGCTGGCGGACGGGGTGACGAATGCGGACGTGACCGGAGTAGCCATCGAGCTGGCAGCCATGGAGTTCACCTTGGTATCAGATGTGCAAGCTCAGACGCACAGCAACGCGCTGAGCTGCACGGTGAAGGAGATGGTGAGCACAAACAGCGTGCAGCTGGACGGCACGTTGAACGCGCCGGCGCAGATCAACGACGAGCAGGGCGGAGCAGTGTACGAGGGGCAGCTGAGCGTGCAAGCCACGGAGGTGGTGGGGATGTATGCGTACGTGAGCGAGGCCGAGCTGTTCAACACGGGTTTTCTGACGGGCACGGTGGTGACGAGTGAGGTCACGGTAAAAGAGGTGTACAATCAGGTGGGGGTGGCCGACGGGGTGGCGGCGAGCCCGACATGCTCCATCGACTCTCAAGGCGAAGTGGCTTGGGCCTCCGGGTGCACGGTGACTTTGGACGAGAGCCACACGGCGGGGGCGAGCGCCGTGAATGTGACGGTGCGGACAGGGTCGCACAGCTCGCGGGTGGTGGTGCGGGTGTGGTTCCCACAGGAGGTGAGGGCGTGGGTGAGCGATGCGGAGCTGAATGCCATCGCCGGGGCATTCCAGGTGCAGGCGTGCGCACAGCCACGGTTTCAAAGCACGAACATCGGGGCCACGGCGACATTCGGTGGGGCGGGGCTGAGCAATGTGAGTGGGCTGGACGTCAGCTGCATGGTGGAGTTTGCATCCACAAACTCCACGGCGCTGGAGGTGAGCGGCACAAGTGCACAAGGGCTGTCCGTGGGCCAAGCCGACGTTTACATCACAGGCGGCGCGAAGGCTCTCGAGACGAGGGGCAGAGCACAAGTGGAGGTGGCGCAGACGGAGGTGACGGTGGAGCACATGAGCGCAATGCTGACCACCGGCGCGGGGTGGGACGCTCTGGAGTCATCGAGTGTGAGCCTGGACGCGGCGAGCCAGCTTGAGGTGAGAGTGACGCTGCAGCAGACGCTGACCAAGGAGGAGCACTACGGGCCCATCTTCACGTACGCCCTGTTCTCGGACTCGACCCTGGCGGAGCTGAAGCAGACGGACGGGGTGGAGGTGAGCGTGCATCCGGACCACGCGGCCTGCCTGGAGCTGTCGGAGGACTCGGAGTCGAGTGCGGACATGAAGGGCACGGTACCAAGCGGCGGAGAGAGCGGCTCGTCCCACGGCATGCTGGTGGTGAACTGGCAAGATAGCTGCACAAACTCAAGCATCTCGACAGGGATCGGAGAAGTGACGGTGGCTTTGTCTGCTCCGGTGTCTGCTGTGATCACCGCGAAGCACTCCTCGATTGCGAGATCAACGGACCCGGCTGCAGCGAGCCCCATCAGCGTCCCGACGTCGAACGCCCTGACCGTGGTGATGACATATGAAGATGGTACCACCAAGGATATGACCATGGACTCGAGGACTGTGTACAGTGTGGTTGCAGGGGCAGACTTGGTGCTGGTGGAGCCCAGCAGCGCAGCCGCAGAGGCCAACAGCACGGCGAGCGAGTTCGGGAGTGCCACCATCAGGGCGTCGTTCCCAGAGTACAAGGGGGCCGAGAACATGATTGCAAGCGTGGTGGTGGAGGTGATCGGGCTGGACTATGTGACGCTGTTCACCAGCCCGTACCCGGAGTACAGTGGAAGCGAGTCGTTCAACGAGACCACCCTGAGTGTGGTGCAGTGCAGTGGGGTGCACCAGCGGGCGACGGCAACGCTGACGGCAACGCTGACCGACTCGAGCACGAAGGACGTGACCTCGGCAAGCACGTACGCGTCCGAGGGCAGTGGAGGGCTGAGTGTGAGTGGCACGGAGCTGATGGCAAGCGGTGTCGGGCAGTATGCGGTGACGGGTACGTTTGAGGGAGTGGCCAGCAACAGTGTGGTGGTGACGGTGAGTGAAGACGTTGTTTACATCACATCTGTGCAGCACACATCGAGCTGGGACTCGGCGACCACGTTCCATGACCACCAGAACGCGACGAAGACCCTGAGTGTTGGGGTGGAGCTGAGCGACGGCACACAGTTCACAGATGCGGTGAGCGGTACGCAGTCAAGCTGGATACCCGTGACCGAGCTGCTGACGTTCTCGAGTGAGTCAATCGGAAGCATCAGCGTGAACGCCAATGGGGTGACGACGCTGTTGGATAATCACTATGAGGCGGTGAGGCTGGTGGCGCAGGCCACCAACTGCTCCGCCGATGAATCGGGCAGCGCGTCACTTCCTTCTGACGTGGATGTGGTGAACGCCAACATGGCGCCGAAGGTGAATGACGTGGATCTGGGCAACACGTATGGGCTGCAGTTCGACGTGGGGACGGCGGAGTCGTACATCGACGTGCCGGTGTGGATCGAGACAGGGTCTTCGACGCTGAACGTGTTTGACATTCTGCTGACATTCGACCCGAGCCATCTGGAGGCCACGAGCTGCAGCGTGGGGAGTGCGTGGTCATCGTACGGCTTCACGTGCACGCTGAGCGATCCGGTGGAGGAGGTGCTGATTACGGGGGTGGAGATCTCAACGGATGTCCAAGGCCTGGTGCAGGTGGCCACGGTGCACTTCAAGGTGCTGGCGGGCTTCTCGGTGACGGCGCTTGCAGCCACTGTGCAGGGGCTTCAAACTTCATCGACGGAAATTGCGGAGGCGTACAGCGCCGTGGCGGGTCAAGGCATGGTGGCACAGGCTGGGCGGCGGCGCAGGCATCTGCTGAGCTCCTGGCAGGAGGTACAGGGTGTGGTGGCGGAGCGGACTCGCCGGCAGCAGCACGCGCAGGCGCGGCGGCTGCAGTCATCGGGAGAGATGTTTGGCGACGTGAACGGAGATGGTGTGTTCGACACGTTTGACGCGCAAGCTCTGAAGAAGTGGGCCACCGGCTATCCCGGGTACGGCATGGACGAGGTGGGCACCCTGAGCGCGTTCCAGAGGCAGCAGCTGGACCCGACCCTGGACTACCTGTCGGCCGCGGACGACGTGTCGAACTGCCCGACAGGATGGGATGTGGGCACGCCGTGCCCGTCGCCGCTGGATGCGCAGTACCTGCAGTACGTGTACGCCAACTTCCTGCGCTTTGTGAAGCTGGAGACCCAGGCGGACGCAGAGCCGGAGATATCCGGGGGCGAGATGACGATGTCCGTGGCCATCTACGACAAGAGCAGCGTCCCGGTGGCGAGCGACACGACCGTGGTGCAGTACGAGCTGGGCACGACGCAGAACACCGACATGCAGGTGCTGGTGGGCAGCAGTGACTCCACGACGAGTGACGGGTGGACGGCAACGGCGGCAGGGCCAGACAGCACGGACGGCTCTTTCACGCTGAGCACCGCCGGTATGGCGTACAATGCAACGAGGTTCTGGGCGGAGACCGGGGTGGGGGTGGTGTTCATCCTGCGCACGCATGACACGCTGTACGCCACGTCCGAGGAGCGGGTATTTGCGTTCTGCGGGAGTGCGCTGGTGGGGTCATCTATTCCGCGTTCACGACATTTGACTTCCGGAACCGCCTCCGCCGCCGCCTAACCCCCGCATTCACCGCCACCACCCCACCATCCCCCCACCCCTCCCCCTCCCCCACCTCCGCCATGTTCCCCACGTCCCCCACCTTCACCCCCTCCACCACGCGCACCACCACATTCCCCGCCTTCACCGCCACTGTTGCCACCAGTGGCACCGCCACCATCTCCCTCATCACCTCCTCCATTGCCTATATATCCACCTCTTCCTCCCTCTGCCGATGATTATTGCTGGAGCCTATCGTTCAGTGAGACGAGTGAATCCTTTACCATCAAGCCTACTTCTCGTTTCCCAAGCAATCATCCTATTTATGACACTGGCTGTCCAAACGACTTTGATGAAAACGTGATCCCGGAGCATGTGAGCTTCCTTCAGCGGAATACAAGTAACTATCTCGAGTGCACGATAATGCCTGGTGTGAAGGCCTTTTATTCCTACGACTATCCCATCGCGGCCACCTCCAATACTGGACTGGAGGAGGCTGGTTTCGTCATCATCTACTTCGTGTACAATGAGCAAAAAGAGGTGTATATGGTCGCGGTTTTTGATGCCATTGAAGAAGAAGGTGGCACCGCTGGCGAGCTGGTGACAAGCATGTCTGTTACCAACCGCTCCGGCGTGTATAATCTGAACGCGGCAGACCCGGAGAACCTTCAGCTTGTGGTCGCCGATGACCGTTTTTTGGATGAGGCAGCGGATCCGCCAAACATCGGTTGCAGAGATACCGTTTCCGGGTGGCGAGATGCTGATTTCGACAATTGCTCCATTTACGAGACGGGAGAGTACTGTACCGCTTGGGGTGGATATGGTTCTGGCTGGAAAGATTTTTGGGGCGAGTTCACTCACTATGCAACAACCTCCAGCAGTGTTATCTGTGATGCCGCCACCGAAGGCGAATGTTTCGATGCCACAGAAGTTTGCTGTGCTTGTGGGGGAGGGCAGCCGGCTTGGCCAGACAACTCTATTGCGGATAGATGCCTGGACTATAATTACGGTGATACATATTATGATTGCTACTCGTACGAATTTGAAGTTGGCCGCGGCTCCTTGGCACATAAGTGGCCTGAATGTTGTACGGACGGTGTTGTGATGGGACCGCTTACCGACGATCTTGGCAATTTCTGTTTTCATATGTCCGCTCAGAATGCCTCAGGGTTATATGGTGCGAAGGTGGCCTTTTACAACGAGACTACTGGCGAGGTCGAAAAAGCGACGATCGATATTGGAAGCTTGCAAAGTGGATTCCAGGTACGTGGTTGTTTGCAGTGTCAGAACTGTACTCGAAAATCGGGGAGTTGGGTATTAAGTCGTCCCTACCGGTCACTCCCTCCCAGTACTGGGCTTGCTGCTTGTAACTCTGGCGCCCTTTTGAACAGCCATACTTTCACCTGCTTATCCCTGGTTCCACACAATTTGGTGCATAAGGAGAGCCGTAGCCACTCGCCAGATCTCCAGCAAAAGCGCCGTGACCGGCCTGCCGTGACTTCCAGGAGCAACCTCTCTTTGTCTCAGTAACGGGCAATAACAACACTTCGGTGATCGTGAAGCAGCGAAGATGCCCGTCACGTGCTGTCAAAAAGCTCAGCGGACTGCTGTCCGGTGGTGCTTGCTTGTTGGTAGCAACTATCGCGCATATCACTTGTATAGCCTGCCCGTTATGTTTCATATCCTGGAGTCTGTCCAGCACTGTGGTTGTCCCAGTCTAAAAGAAACTAACTCACTTTACTGTATGAACTTCCTCCACCTTTTCCCTCCCGTGTTGGTGCAGATGTGCACACTTTTGTGCACCGAACACTGTGCGCAGTACACGGAGTGCGGCGAATGTTCTGCAGATCCAGATTGCGGATACTGCGCCTCGTCAAATTCTTGTCTCTCAGTCAGCCAGTTCGGCTACTGTTCGGGAGGATGGTATGCAGAAGCTTGTGCGCTTCCGCCTCCGCCTTACCCCCTGCCCCCTGTCACTCCCTCCTTCTCCTCCCTTGCTCCCCCATCTCCACCGCTGCCGCTTGCCTCCATCACCATATTCACCGCCCCCGCCCCTGCCCCCATCCCCACCCCCTGGGCCCATCACCCCTCCACACCAGCACCCCACCCGTCGCCAGCTCCCCGACTGCCATCTTTGCCGCCTCCCGCCAGTGCCCATCACCATATTCACCGGTCCCCACCCCCCGCCCCGCCCCGTCTCCATCACCCCTCCACCATTGCCCCCCACCGCCACCTCCTCCACTTCCATCTTTGCCGCCCCCGCCACTGCCTCCATCACCATATTCACCGGCCCCACCCCGCCCCCGCCCCCGCTTCCATCACCCTCCACCATTGCCCCTACCTCGCCACTACCATCAATAAAGCATCTTCCTTAACAAAGCGTTCCGTGGCAAGCTCTCGTTTCACTCATCACCCTCCACCATTGCCCCCCCACCGCCACCTCCTCCACTTCCATCTTTGCCGCCCCCGCCACTGCCTCCATCACCATATGTCTACCGGCCCCACCCCCCGCCCCTCACCCCGCTCCATCAGCCCCCCTCCACCATTGCCCTACCCTCTGCCACTGCCATCACGCCATCTCCGCCGCCGCTGCCAGTGCCTCCATCACCATATTCACCGCTGCCCCCTGCCCCCCGCGTCCCCCACCCCCGCTTCCATCACCCCCTCCACCACGTCCCCCACCACCGCCACCTCCACTACCATCACTGCCATATTCACCGCCCTGCCCCCACCCCCACCCCCGTTCCCATCACCACCCCTCCCCTTTGCCTTCGCCACAACCATCACCTCCCTCATGCACCATTTTTGTCACAAACATGTCCTCCTCAATAATGACCTTCAACGGCACCGCCAATGACACTTGCTTGCATCTGGACACCTCCGGCATGCCGGGCATTACCTCCCTGTACCTCCAAACGGCCTCCGGTCCAACCAGTCTGCAGTGGCAGTTCTTCGACGTGGCAAACGACACCATCCTCCCATGCTGTGGCCTCTACCCCGGGCTCTTTGGTCTCAACGGCACTGTGGAGTTCCATCCCAGCACGCAGCAGCCGGCATGTCACTTAGTCGGCCACGTCACCGTGCTCCTCCCTCCGCCCCCACCCCAACTCCCCGTGGCCCCTCCCTTGCCCCCCATTGCTCCAAGTGAGTGGACCGCTTGGAGCGTGACTATTCATCCATCTGCTGCTGCTGCTACCACTAAAAACTTCTTCTTCGAGGACTTGGCTGACATACAGCTCAGCTGCACGCTGGTGCGCGAAGAGGAGGCCGGGGTTGGTAGCGCTATGGTGATGGAAGAGAGTAACTGCAGCAGCCCTCTACGCGTGGAGTGGCTCCTGCCGGGGAACCACACATTCACCGTGGAGGGCTTCAATCGAACGAATGGGGTGCAGCTGGAGCCAAAGGTGACGCAGTGGGAGGTACAACCTCGATTCTACCCGTCGCCGGCGGCGATGGACCTCGTGGTGACGGCGCCGGCGAAGCGCACCGAGCTCATCGAGCTGGTGTCCACGGAAGAGGGCCGCAGCGTGACTGCGGAGGACTACTCCGCCAGCCTCGTGACGAGCGGCAGTGTGGAGCCGCTGCAGCTCACCGTGGGCCCGGCGCAGTATGCGGCGGGCTTCGCTGAGCTTCTCATCGACACGTTTGACGTGGGTTTTCTGGCTGCTTTCGAGTTCTTCGTGGTTATTGAAGACACACGCACAGGTGCGCTGAGCAGAGAACCGTGACGGGGGGAGGGGAACCAAGAGGGTGGGGGAGTTCGGGGAAAAATAGGATTCACATCTCTTGGGAAGCCCGATGAAATTGCTACGTATCAATATCTGTTTTGGGATGTCGAGGAGGGGCGTTGGCTGTATATATTATATATTTTACCTAGGAATGCGGAGGAGCGGGAGTATAGACATCGTCACGATTTCTGCATTGGCAACCCGGGGGGAAGGGGGGACTGTTTGCTGCATTACACTATGGCAATTTCTGTCTAGGGATAGCTGAGCAGGTGTTGGTTGCAGTACAAGTTCTTTAATTGTAAGGATGCAGCCTAGTGACTACCGAAACATCTAACTAAGTTACGCCATGGGCACCAACATCAACAGTAATCTCTCCGGTGAAAGTTCTCTTCTGGCGGAATCCGGGGTGTGACTCTGGCCAGAACCATCAGTGGGACTCGAGTAAATATCTAAGTAGACTATTTTCGTCTCGACTCCCACCAGTGGCTGGAAAATACTCGAGATAGATCAAGCTGTGGTACAAGCGCGCACACGATGTCTACCGTGCGTCCCAAGGATGGTTTGGTCATTTGCTGCTGGCTGGCTGAAGTCACACCCTAGAGACTGAAGCAGGAAGAATTCACAGAATGAATCCCCAGCACTTTGAATTCAGCGTCAGTGACCCGAGATCTGCTTGGACCCGGAACGATCTCGGAGAGCACACTCATATTGCGTTGGTGTCCTTCTCCAGCTCTCTGTCTACGGGGAAGGACTTTGTAAGCGGTTAGCCTCGCCCTGTCCGATGCCGTCTCAGTCTGCTGCATCCATCAAGTCGGTTATGTTTCCAATTTCGAGGGCACTCGTCAAAGCCTCTGATCCTCCGGGGAGAGGGGATGGGACGAGCAACAGGGACAAACTACACGAGCATGCTGCGAGTGCCGGTGCACCTTCTTGTGCGGCCGCCTTCCACGCTGCTGCGATTCCCCCACGGCGACTTGATGGCGCGTTCACCCAGTGTTGTGGACGCCGTCATCGCCGGGGATCCCGAACCCATCTCTGTGGGGCTGTGGTTAGTGAACATCGACAATCGCAGCACGTCATGGAACGTGACCACCAACGATGCCGCGGGCGGCTGGGCCTGGCTCAACTTGCAGTGCGGGGAGCTTCGATACACTGGACAGAAAGCACAACTGCGGATGATGTTTGATGCCGTGCCCACGGTGGTGCCGAGCCCGCCCGTGCAGAGTACCACATTTGCTGTGTTTAACTCCGCAGATAGCAGCTGGCAGGAAATACGTGTCTGGCGCTCAGTGGTGGCGGCGGCGATCAGCAACCGGTCCACAATTGCCCTCCGTGAGGAAGCTGAGGAAAGTGGCAGCTGGGGGTATGGAGAGGGCTCCATGAACCTCACTGCCGGTGACTCGGCCGCGGTGATCATCCGCCCCCTGGACCGATACGGCAACGCCCTCGGCCGCGGCGACCTCTTCCACCTGGATCTTCTGCAGGTGCGGTACCAGTGCGATGCCCCAAACCCAGATGAGCGAGGGGTCTGCACGAAACATACCCAACGTACACTCCACAGTAATGTGGGGCTACCCTTCGTTCCTGCTTATGTTGCTGTGCTGTCTGGCTCTCCGTGGGCTGCCATGCCGCTCACCTGATGACAAGGCCACTCAACGGACGATAGCAGCGCTGCAGTAGTCACTCGACGGTGATGCTGCCAGCGTTTAATACAGCTCTCCGGCTGCGATGGGACGCACTTCTATACTGGTCACGATTGAGCATGGATGAATACCCACAGAGGCCGCTCTCAGCGACTTTGCATGAGAGGTCTTGATACCCAACACCTCCCATCCAGCTGGTAACCGGCTGATCTCCTGGTGTGCTGGGAACTCAGGTACCTACCACAGAGAATGGTGCGAGCTGTGTGGCCGCACAGGACCTGCCTCGCAAGGAGGTTTCAGAGGTGGTACGCCCAAGCTTCGATAGCCACCGGGGGGTGTGCATCCTGGAGACCGAGCCGGTGGCCCCGTGCGGGGACTACCTGTTGTATCTGCGGTGCGCCGTTCGCCGCCGGTCTCATCCTCTGTTTCCTTTTGTGCAGGACCGCACGATTGTGTGTGTGCTCCGACTTGACGTCTCATTTTGAGTATTTCCACTACTTTTGGGACTTATTTGAAAGTACAGCAGCCCGCACATTATGCACGGACGGGAAGTCGGCGAGGCTGCACTGCCTCCCTTCTCGCCTCTTGTAGTTGGGTTGCATGTGTGGAGGCCCCATATGGTCCAACACAGGCGGCTGGTATCAGAGCAGTTCGTACGACTGAAACCATAGGGTACATCCGCAGGTATGTGGCCGATGGCGCAGATCGGGGCGCGCTCAACTGGACAGCGCCGTCCTCAGAGGAGGGCGACCTGGTGGCAGCGCTCGCCGATGAGTTCAACCTCGATGGGAGTCCGCTTCGCCTGGCGTTTCGCCGTGTGGCGTGTGACGCGAACCTGCTTCTGCTGGCACCGAGCCCAGAGGGCGATCAGTGCTGGTGCGCGCCGGGGGCGTACAACACCATGGCATACGACCGCCCTGGGGATCCGGTATGCGCCTGGTGCACGGCGGGCACCTACGGTGTCGGCGCGACACTCGCAGGCGCGGCGGCTGCGTGCACATCGTGCGCCGCGCACACCACCACACTCAGCCCCGGCGCCACGTCAGCAGACGCGTGTGTGTGCGCCACAGGGCATTACAATACCGCCATGTACGGAGTCGATGGCGAGCAGGCGGTCGTGGCAGGGGCAACTGAAAATGCCAGCACAACCTTGGCACCAACTGTCAGCACGAGCAGCGGGGGAGGTTGCGCCCCATGTGTTGCAGGCAGCTTCCAAAACATGTCAAACATGACCGCGTGCATACTGTGCCCACGTGGCACCTTCAATGTGTATGTGGGGAGCGCAGAGGAGGCTGCGTGCGAAGCATGCGGGGAAGACACCGTGACATACACCTCTGGTAAGTTTGTTGCCCAGCGGCGCGGTGACGTCCACTGCTGTGGCATGCATGCATCGGTATGATTGTACTGGGGCAGAAGCTGGATGCGTGGGTTTAATTTCAGAGCATCACTTTCCCAGCTCCCATCAGCCCCTAAACCCTGCTCTCGATCCCAATGCTCTCGCTCCTGTTCCCTCGTGGAAGCTTCATTGGGCGGCGTTTCCATTTCTGATCGCTCTGTGCCCCCTCCCAGCACTGTCTTGATGACCCTGCAAGCTCCCAACACTGTCTTGATGACCCTGCAATTCCCAACACTGTCTTGATGACCCTGCAAGCTCCCAACACTGTCTTGATGACCCTGCAATCTCCCAACACTGTGTGTCTTGATGACCCTGCAAGCTCCCAACACTGTCTTGATGACCCTGCAATCTCCCAACACGGTGTGTCTTGATGACCCTGCAAGCTCCCAACACTGTCTTGATGACCCTGCAAGCTCCCATGTGCCGCTATTTTATATTTCGGTTTATTTCTGCTACCGCGCGTCACCTGCCAGCTTGGTGGTGCCCTTGGGGCCCTTCCACTGCTTCGCTGGTGCACCATGTGAGCCAGCACGCTGGCAGTACTCTCCTTGCTTCAATCACGCGCCCCAGTGAGTCCGCCCCTGGTGCCACTTCAGTCACCTCCATGGCACCCAATATAAATACCTCCTTCGATCCCCCATGTGTGGCAGCATTGGCACTCCTCCCAGGAGTAGTCTGACACAGGATCCGTGGAGTGACGAGTAACGCGCGACAAGTGTAGAAGTCAACCGCAAGAGGGGACCATTTATGAAGGGAACCTACCATATTGGATGAGTGGAAGATGGTGTTGGTGGGGTCCTCAGAAAGCTCTTAGTTAGTGCCCATCGAATCTGCCTGATCCACGTCATCGCGTCCGCCAGGTCCCACTGTGACGCTGAACGCCATAGCCCCTCACCCCTCCTTGGGTTTGCCCCTGCTGCAGGGTCAACGAGCTGCGAGACCTGCCCGAGCAATGCATATGCCTCTACCCGCCCCCCCGCCACGTGGGCGGAGTGCCGCTGCATGGACGGGTTTTACTCTGGGTGGGCAGACGACGTCAGCTCTCTGGCTATTGCGGCGGAGGCATATGAAGATAAGCAGTGCCACGACTGCCCTGAGGGGGGCTCGTGCCGACATGAGATGGTGATTGGAGTGGAGGGGTACTGGCGGTCGCTCACCACTCAGGCGCGGACCTCTCGACCTTACATGCCCAACGCAATCATCGGGGAACTGAAAATTAAATTGGAGCCGATCACATGTTCGAAAGACTGTCAATTCAATCCGTTTCTCTTTTGCTCGAATCCTCATTTGCCAAAGGCAGGCACTGCAATACATTTCATTAAAATGATTTTGTAAAGTGTTTAAAATGCATTTTGTGCTTTTTACATGCTTTCTAAATTCATGTTTTTGATGAGATGTCCAGACTGTCTGTGCACGTCACCAAAAGGAAAGAGTCCTCTGGGTCGGGAGCGGTGGGAAGAGCAAAAGGAACAGAGCTGAACAGGCGTGTCGTTTCGTGGCTACTTGTACATCTTGTTTGTGTCACGGAGCTACATGTGTCATTCGGCTCTACTGCAGCAGGAGTCATGGATTCTGAAAGTCTGAAACCACAAAAATTCTGTTGCACTCCAATTTGAACATTTCTCTTTTGCTCGAATCCTCATTTGCCATGAAACCAAAGATGAAACTGTGAGGCACACAAAATAAATCTGATCTCTGTCACTGTGACCATGTTAACCAAGCGAAGTAGTAGTCCATGTCTGTGTCCCTCAGAGCTGTCGGGTCGATGTAGTGCTGCACTGCCGAAGAGAACTGTGACCAGCCTCCCAGGAAGCACACTTTCTCCATTGTAACACCCACAGCTCGAGCACACGTCGTGGCACCCTTCCGGGTGCTGTGTGCAGAAAAGTGACCTCCTTCAGGAGGTCTGCAGTCCAGCTCGCTGAGAGCTAGACCAATCCAGTCATTTGCCACGGAAGCCTTGAAGTTCTTCGGGTCCTCGGGTAGCAGCCAGTAGGCGTCAGGTTGAGTCTTCTCAGAACTGTTCCAAGCCGTGTCACGGTGGAACTCCCAGTGCTCGATCAGCTCCTTCAACAGAGCCACCCCCTTCCAGGGGATGCACAGGCGTCTCTTCACCCGTTGATGTCGCCGTCCCTTCTCCTTCAGCAGCACCACTGAGAACTCACTGTCGCCACAATGAACGTGCTGCCGTGACAACGAGGTCCCCGTGTCCGGTCTGCCGAAGGTCACGAAGGCCACAACCACGTAGGTGAAGGCTCGCAGTAGCTGCAGCTCCTCGGGCGATCTCGGAGTCAAACTCAGCGCTGCTTCGTGCACACGTCGTACGTGTGCCGCTGGCAGCCACGTCCGCTGGGTCTCGATGTTCTCCTCCTGCACCGCCAGCTCCGCCTGCATGGTCGCCATCCCCTTCACAGCTCGGGTCACAGAACGCCCCTTCGCTGGTCCAGGAAAACGTAGGTCCTCGTGGTAGTTGTTGATGGCGGACAGGTACGGCTGTAAGGAGGCCGACTTGATGTTCCCGTCCTCCAACAGAGAGGCGATGTACAGCAACACGGTCGCCTCCGACGCTGGTAGCCACGGCCGTTGGTCACGCTCACAAAATAAAATGAATCGCCGCGCCTTCGGTCCGTAGTTGCCCATCGTCGTGTCCAGCAGTGCCTTTTTCTGCATCGACACCGCCAGTTCCGTGAGCCGGGAAGGTCCCAACTCACCCCTCCACCGCTCACAAAGTGAGCGCGTGAGGAAATTTTGTACAACACCACCGCGCTTGTACTCTTCGTAGTTGCCTCCGCTGCTCCGCTCGGTGTTCTCGCCGTCCGCGTCCGTTGCCTCGTCCGTGCTGTTGATGATTTTGAAGTTCTCCTCGGACAAGTCTAGCGTCTCCTCGTCGCCGTCGTCGTACAGCACGTGCGCCTTCCCGTCCTCGTTGAACTCCTTCACCACACCCGGGTAGAAGCAGTCATCGTCCTTCCAGAACACCTCGATTTTCGTACCCACGGTCACCTTGCTTGCTGTCGTACTCGTAGCAGAGCTTCTTCGTACTTCAGCAGCGTAGTAACTCACGGGCGCGCCTCGATGAAGAACATCACAGCGTCCCACTTCGAGGGCCCGAGCAGCTCGGACCCTCCCAGCCTGCTCGGAGTGAACAGGTCCCTGCGCCGTGGCATGATCACCACCTCGGTGGCCAGGGCCTCCAGCTCCCTGAACCAGGACTGTCCCGGCCAGTACGGAGCCACCACCGTAGCAGCGGCCCCCTCCTCCCGCAGCTTGTGCGCCACCTCGTCCAGCAGCGCCCACGGGGGGTTCACCCAATTGTTCTCCCCCCGCCAGTCGTACGTCAGAGAGTCCACACCTTCGCACTTCGGGTCCTTCCACGCAGCGTAGTACCGAGGAAGTTGCGCGGAGATCTCGGAAGCGAACCGGTCGACTGTGTAGGGCCCCCACTGCTTGTTGGCCCACACGAACCAGTCCCGATTCAGCCGCCAGTCGTCCAAATCCTCGCAACGCGAAAGGTTGTCGGCCCACACGTTGGCCTCGCTGCGGATGTACCGAGCCTGCAACTCGATGTCGTGCAGATCCAGTAGCAGCCAGAGTCTCCTCATTCTCCTCATCAGGTCCGGGTTTCTGGAGGTGAAGTGTGACAGCATCGCCACCACCGCCTGGTTGTCGCAGTAGAGCCGTACGACCTTGCCCTCCAGCTCCTGCAGGAACGCCTGTACGGTCTTGTACACGACCTCCAGCTCCAGGTGTGTAATGTGCCAGCTGCGCATCTCGTCTGGCCAGAAACCTCGCGCGGGGAACTTCAGGTTCAGCACTCCTCCCCAAGCTGTCATCGAAGAGTCCGTGTGCACCTTCGCTCTCGTCGGGGATCTCCAGATCTTGCGCCCGTTCCACCTGCTCATCACAGGCAGCCTGGTGGGCCACCATTCTAAGTCCCCCCGAGCTGAACACGAGATTTTTACCTTCGCTCCCCAGCTGCGTTTCTCTGCCAGCACGAAGTAGAGCTCCCGTAGGTAGAGCCGCGCCGCTGGTACTGCTAAGTACACGGATTGGCAGAGTCCCGTGAAGGAAGCCAGTCTCCTGGCAGGAATCCACCTCCGATTTCTCGCTGCGTCGCACAGGATCTCCTTCGCCTTGGTGTGGATTTTGTGTACCCGTCGTGCTGTTACACGGAATTGTCCCAGCTTCAGGTCCACCTCCAGCCCGAGGTGCTCCACCACCTGCGTAGGCTCCCATTGGCCCTTCTTCTCGTTCCGCCGTAGGCCAAGTCGATGAAGCACCAGCTGAACTTTTTCTCGACGCAGAAAGCCTTCTCGCTGAGAGTCGACCAGCACCAGAAAATCGTCTATGTACGGTAGTACTCGCATTCCGCTGTGACGGTTCGCGTCCCCGCCAGCACCACCGGTCCTGCGACGGATTGCCCATCGCTGTCGTACTGCGGAACCGTCCCGCAGTCTCTTGATTTCTCTGCGATCCTCCGCTGCCTGTGGAGAACGTAAAGCCTCCACCATCACGCGTACGAACTTGCAGAACACTCTCGGAGCGTCGCTCCATCCGAACGGCATCGCTGAACATTGAAGCAGGTCCCCTTGCAGGTCGAACTGCATGAATTTCTGAAAGTCCGGGTGGATCCCCAGCGCATGAAAACCGTTCTGGAGGTCGAAGCTGAAGCACCAGTCGCCCGGTTGCGCCAGTCTCCTTAGTTTCTTCAGCGTCTCCATCTTCACACGATTCTTCACACACCACTGGTTCAGCCATCGGAAGTCCACCACCAGTCTCCACTTGTTCGTACCCGGTTTTGGCACTAAAAAAGCGCGAGAAACGTGAGATCTTCTCGTCGCTCTCGTCCAGGCACCGTTCTCCAGCAGCCTCTCCTTCTCCGCGTCCAGCCACACCTGCTGCTGCCGCGTAGCATCCCTCAGTGACACCCCGTGGTCGAACGGAGGCGGAGGCTTGCGCTTCCACCTCAACTTCACCCCGTGAGTAATCCATTGCATCACCTCGGAACTGGCGCCCGCCGCGCGCCATGCTCCCCTCCGCTGTCTCACCTGTTGTTGCACGGTGAGTTTCCCCCGCCCAGCGCCCGGAGAGGGCTGTTGCGCTGGACGGGGTGGCGGCACGCACATCACACATCGGCCGCGGGCTTTCCGCCCCGGCCCTTGCCGCCTTTGTCGGTAGGCTTCTTACCGTCCTTCTCCTCCTTGTTCTTACGCTCCTTCCAGCGCAGTTCATGGTCCCGCGGATTCGCCACCCGCGTTTCCGCGTTCGCTGCGTTCTTCGCCGTCATGCTCAGCATCGCCTTGCCGCGGTTCTTGTCGAAGTCGTTCAGCCACTGCTGCAACACCTCATCTGCCACCACGCCGTCTGCTGCCTGGTAGACCCTGTCCTCCACGAACTGCAGCTTTGCGCGTAGAGCGTCCGATCCTCCCCGTTGTGAAGAACCAGGCTCCTGCTCCAGCTGCCCGCGCAGTTCCAGCATCGTCCAACGGTTGCACAACAACGCGTACACGCCGTGCACCGAGTTGGTAACCGCGTGGAAACGTTTCTGCCACTCTCTCTGCGTCAATCCGGAGTCCTCGTTCACGTCCAACGTCTTGTTGCACTCGTCCACCACGTCGTGTAAATAAGACAGCGCTGGAGCCAGAACCATGCACTCGTACTTCATCGAAGAGTTGGACTTCTTGGAGAGCGCGTCGTACGTCTTGCTGCCGTGCAGGTCGTACAACTGCGGCATCCTCGATGTCAATGTAGCCGGCCGCGATGGGAACGGGTTGATCGAGGCTGCTGGCACGTACTCCAGCTTCCTCCTTCTCTCCAGAAGTTGCTCGGCGGTCTTGGTTGCGGAGTCCGGGTCAGAAGTCACACGCTTCGCCGCCACCTTCGCCTCCAACTCAACGTTGATCTGTGCTTGACGTTGAAGCTCATTACGCAGCAGTCGATGCTCCTCTGCCTGCTGCCTCTGCATCTCAAGCAGCTCCCCTTGCTGCTTTTGCATTGTCAGAATTTGTTGCATCAGCACGTCTTGAGTGGACGGTGCTGCCGGGGAAGGGGAAGCCTGCCCGATGTCTGGCTTCCCCGGGAGGGGAGGGAAATCCTCTGCAGACTTGCCCTTCGAAGATCCAGCCATTCTCTCTCCCTCAAAGGAGTAACAGTGAAGTCAATCGTACTGCCGTAGCCGATGTGAAGCCGTCGTTTGAAGTCGTAACGCCGTCCCCGCGACTTCTCTGTCAGATCTCCTGTCGTCGTTCGATCGCCGTCGTACAACCAAGTGGTCTAGTCACTACCTACTCTATTGTTTTACCGGTGAAACAGGTGAAGAAAATTACAAAATCAGATTTGCAGTGTGCCTCACAGAGTACCGTAGGTACCCGTGAAGTTCCTGTTTGCAAGAGCAAAAGGAACAGAGCTGAACAGGCGTGTCGCTTCGTGGCTACTTGTACATCCTGTTTGTGTCACGGAGCTACATGTGTCATTCGGCTCTACTGCAGCAGGAGTCACGGATTCTGAAAGTCTGAAACCACAAAAATTCTGTTGCACTCCAATTTGAACAATTCCAAATGCGACATTCCAGTGTGTCCAAGTAGTTTGCATATTTAACATATGCATAGGTGAGGCGAACCCCAAATTTGGAGGTTGGACCCCTCCCCCAAAAAAATCTCCCCTTTGATTTTTTGCTTGTGCTCTAGTCATCTACGAACCCGTTGGCACACAAACAGTCAGCGGAGTGCGACTTGGGGAAGAGACATGTTTTTTTGTGATTCACATGGCCGCTCCGTTGAGCACGTGCGCCTCTCGACCGCAAGCGCAGTGGTCACTCGGGCGACGCCGGAACATGCCGGATTATTACAACCGCCTTGCAAACGTGGCATCAGCAAGTGACCAACAGCTAGCCATGACTTTCTAAATAGGTCTCGGCGATGCAATGTAAGGCGACGAGTTGAGTGTTGGGCCTTTTTATAGGCAGTAGCCAAGTGGCTGCTTCGTAATTTGCTCGATGTAACCACGAGGTGTGAAGCCACCCGCCTGTTTGAAGGAACTAGGGCATCTAGTAGAGTAATGGACCATCGGCCACGCGTCCTGTGGACGGACCGAAATGCGTTGACTTGATGAGTGATGGCATCAATTTTGGGGACGTCCACACCGACTATAATAGTAGTCCATCACCGATATCAGATAGTTGTAGGAAGGCCCGAAGGTCCATCCACTTCTTTTGTTCCCACAGAACAATGCATGCTGTTTTATTCTGGAAACAAGAAAAACAGGACTTTTTCAGGTCGTCGCATTATTGAGGTGAGCGCAGCTCATGCCATGAAGAATACCGGAACTTGTGTTCAGCTAAAATACTCAATTTTGTGTGCCGATGCGTTGATACGAGCCCATGTTCGTCACACCTATTGCATATTATTGTACTCCGCATGGAACTCGGAAGTACATTCTACCTTCATGTACAGCACGTCTCCGGATTCATGAATGGAGTGAACACATAATTATACTCCCCCTCAGCATGTGCGTCTCTTTCAAGGCCGCTCCTTCCATGAAACTACCACCACGAGTGCGGATGCCGTTAGATCCCAAGAAGGGGATCAGGGATGTCATTGGATGGCACCAGGGCCCTCGATGTTTCCACCAGACACTGCTGTACTGAGGAGCGCGGGCGCTGAGGGTCCCGTGGGTGTGACACACAGGCGGTGCTGCACAGCTGTGCCCCGGGTCATTGCCTCGGTGAGGACGGCCAGGCGCACCTGGAGTATGGAGCAGACCCTCCGGCTGAAATCGCAGTGGAGCAGTACTTTGCCGGGTTTGATGTGACAGGCACATGCCGGGAGGGGCACACCGGGCGGCTATGCGCCTCCTGCGTGGATGGCTGGGCATTGCAGGGATGGTATTGCCAGCAGTGCAGCAGCGTGCGCGCTGCCCGGGTGACGGTGGGGCTGCTGACTGCGGCACTGATCACAGCGCTGGGCGCGTGGATGGCGCGGCCACTCGCCAAGCAGACGGAGGAGGCAGCAGTTGCACGTGTGAAGGAGGCCGCGGTGAGTGCACAGTCGCGTGCTCAGAGCGCATGGCGCGACACACGGGCGCGTGCAGCGACTGTCGTTGCGATAACACGGCAGCGCGGCAGTACGATGGTGGCAACTTTGGGGAACTTCAGCCCAGGTGGCTTCGCCGGCACCGCAAGCAGCAACGATGACGCGACACCGCGGAGCAGCATTTTGAGCCTCTGTACGCAGACAGAAACCGTCAGCCGCGAGTCGTCCCTCTCCCTGGCGGATGTAGACCTGGCAGAGTACCTGGTGCAAAGCCGCAGCATATCAAGAGTGAATAGCCTGGACGACGAGGCTGCTGCGGCAGATGTGGTTGCCGCCGCCTTGGCTATAATTGCCCGAGAGGAAGATGATGCTGTCACCGGCACCAGGTGCTGCTATGATGCAGCTCACATCGGCACGGATCAGGATGCTGATACCGCTGACGTCGTATCTGTCAATTGCGTCGATGCTACCACCAGCGCAGCTGCTCGTACCAGCAGCCGTGTCGCCGCCGCCACGGTGGAGAGTAGGGTCGGTACCGGTCTTGGTGTGACCAACAAGAAAGAGGCATGTCGCGGCTCTGCCACGCCACCTGGCGATCAGCCTGCACTCACTGGCGATCAGCCTGCAACCCCTGGCTTGCGCAAGCCCCCCCCTCCGCCCCTCCCTCCGCAACTGAGGAAGGAATCCATAGATATATCAGCATCGGTGTCATCAAAAATTCCGCGCAATCTGCGGATGGCATCCAACAGCCAACTCACCCCGATGTTGGGAGGCACCCTCGGGGGGACCAAAAGCGCGCGCGAGCTGCAGGGGAGGTGGCTGGATGACGGCGAGGCGCCGCCGCTGCCGCCGCAGCATCTGCTGCACGACGAGCACGATACATCGGCAGAGCATGAGGTGTCCCCCCTTTGAAGTGCGCCATCGCTTTCGCATAACTATTCACCTTAGGTTTGCAATCGTCGCGTCGCGAGTGTCCCGATGACTGGTCCCTTCGCCGGGGTTCTATGGCATCACTTGTGGAGTTTGATGCTTTGTTGGTCTCCGGAGACATCGCGTCGATCTGCAGCCGGCCCAGGCTTTGATTTCGTGGACGAGCGAGAGTGCTCTGAGCTGTGCTTGGGAGGCGGTGCTGATCGCAGGCAGATGAACCACCGTCTGTTCGGTGCCCATCTCAGAGCTCTGACGTCAGCAATGTTCCAG
Organism: Cymbomonas tetramitiformis; assembly: GCA_001247695.2. Classification (NCBI taxonomy): domain Eukaryota; kingdom Viridiplantae; phylum Chlorophyta; class Pyramimonadophyceae; order Pyramimonadales; family Pyramimonadaceae; genus Cymbomonas; species Cymbomonas tetramitiformis. Next base: position 29,254 of record LGRX02033549.1, read on the forward strand.
CAGAGGGCCACGGCGGACGCCGGTCGAGAAAACGCACTACGAGTACTATTATAGGCCAGGAAGGGCAGCTGCACCGCGCCAAGAAAGTGGCGAAGAGCCTGTGGAAGGCGCGCAAGCAGAGCACTGCGCACGCCCAGACACTCCAGCACAGCGGCGGGGCCCGCCAAGTCATCCGGCGCAGCAAGTCCCTGTTTAAGGCGAGCGCCTGCTTTGTCCCTCTACATGCAGTGCACGTTTTTCTTGCTTCGTCAGCCATCTGATATCAATGTTTCCATCTAATGCCACAAATGGGCCATCCGAATTCCCGTATCTGCTCTGAGCTCCGCAATGCAAAATGCTGAAGGTGGGTGGAGTGCAATAGATCGGGCCCATTAGGATAAACCGTCCGATGTTTTACATCGGAAGGTCCGAACAGATTCCTTGGGAGCGACGAAGGTATTCTGTAAGTGTTTTGTACCTTGTGTTGTATCTTAATCTCTGGAATTGTATATGCACTGTCAGATTCAGATAATTACCACTGTTAAGAATGAACGGTTTATCCTAATGGGTCCGGTCTAGAGTGCAAGTGCAGGTGGTGGTGAGCTTCAGCCAGGTGTTGGCCTCCTTCGAGTCGGGCTACGGTGTTCCGTGGCCTTCGCAGATGGCGCACGTCTTTCAGCTCGCACGCTTCCTCTCCTTCTCCCCATTTCACTTGAATAGTACGCGCAATCTTGAGCTCTGCCCCCCCTCCCCCTCGTGGTGCCGAGCGCCCCTTCACCAGTAGGACAGACACCACATGTGGAGCTCCCAGACCCTGAAAACGCACCCGAAATGGATGCTGCTTAAAATATACCTGTCACTGCCGATGGATGGCCGTGCAAGCCCCTCACTCGATAGTTTCCCTGGTTCTTGGGCGCGGGTGTGGCAACAGGTGTGATGTGTGCTGGTGCTGGTGCCCGCTACTACCTCGTATACATCTTGACGATGGCTCTGCCAGCATTTCTACTGTGTATGGTTGCAGGTGAGCTCGTGTAGAATCGAGAGCTGCGCCTCATCGAATCGAATGTGCACACAGCGCGTCTCATTCAGCAGTGCTGGGCGCGCATTCCGTGCATCGGCGGACTCGCCCGCACATAGGCAGAATCATGTTGTCATCTATTGATTCCAGGCAGACGCGTTGGCCAGCTCACTGACAGTCCTCAGCGGTCAAAGGGGATGGGAGGGCCCCTTGACAGGGACAGTTGAAGGAGATGGCTGAGGGTGGAGGTGGGTTGGGGGCAGGAATGTATGTCGGCGTGCAGCGGGTGTGGGTGTGGCGGCAAGGCGCTGATGCGCTGGATGCGGCCACGATCGAGGGGTTCCGCTCTCATGGCGCAAAGACCATGCTCTTCCTGCTCTTCCTCCTGTACCCCTTCCTCTCACAATCGGTCTAAGCCCTCCCCACTCGCATGCTGTGTTCCTGACGGGCGGTTGAGAGGGCCTACTCATTGATTGATCACAGACTCGCCATCTCTTGATCAAGTCACTAGCAGTGAAGAGATATCTCGCCCCTCGTGAGCCGCTCTCAAAAGTGGGCCGCACCCTACGTAATAAGATGAAATTCCTTGCCCGAGATTTAGCCGCCAACTTCACACTTGTTCCTGAAATCGAGGTCCTTTATTAGCAGCATCGGCCGCGATGTTGTTGTGATACGCATCTTCCGTGCTGCTTTCAGCCATGAAGCTGCCCCCGATTCGGTGGGCCCGGCGAGTCGGTAGCTTGTCATCGTTTCACTACCTGTCATAGTCCCTGCATACATTCAGCATACGTGCTGAACCCCTGACTCGGGGGGATGCTGACGGGTGTCGCATGCCAAGCACTGTATGCATGCACCGCGGAGTTGGTCGAGGGTATAGTCCTAGCCTGCAGCTGCGATGATGCGGATGATGGGAGGCTTTTTCCGTGAGGTGGGTGTTGTGCTACTCACGGATGGCCCCGCGCTGTGCTCTTTCAGGTGTTATCCGTCTATAACTGCAGGGAGATCTACGGCTCGTATTACCTAGAGGCAGACTATGAAGAGCAGTGCTACACGCCCATGCACAATGTTTTCCAAGTGGTTGGTGTGGTGGGGGCCATCTGTTTACCCCTGGGGATCCCTATCTGCTTCTACGCCATGCTCGTCCGTCATAAAGTCCCTCAGCTAGCCGCCAGCAAGCTGCAGGTGACCCTGCCCCGGTGAAGGATGGTGCTCAAGCGCCTCCCAGTGCGCCCAACTGAAGATGTGTGGCGCCCGCCTTGTCCGCGTTTCGTGGGAAGCTTTTATTACGGCACCCCGCCGAAGGTGCCCAGGTTAGCTAATAAGTCTTTAGATTAACAACATTAAACAGGAACAGCATGGATGCCTCCGATGACTGTACAGTAGCACAACAATTCAGCGTCATCTCGCAGAACTCCTCCCTCGGATAGTTCAGCGTCATCTCGCAGGACTCCTCCCTCGGATAGTTCAGCGTCATCTC
>LGRX02033550.1:0-22913 GCA_001247695.2 Cymbomonas tetramitiformis
GCTGCCAGTAGGTAGCACGCGTGACGCTGCCGGTAGGTGGCACGCGTGACGCTGCCGGTAGGTGGCACGCGTGACGCTGCCAGTAGGTAGCACGCGTGACGCTGCCAGTAGGTAGCACGCGTGACGCTGCCAGTAGGTAGCACGCGTGACGCTGCCGGTAGGTAGCACGCGTGACGCTGCCGGTAGGTAGCACGCGTGACGCTGCCGGTAGGAAGCACGCGTGACGCTGCCGGTAGGTAGCACGCGTGACGCTGCCAGTATGTAGCACGCGTGACGCTGCCAGTAAGCGATATGCGATGCTGCTTCAATATGTGACAATGTAAGCAATCGGTACATGCCGGTGCCTGGACCTGTGACGCTGCCAGCAATGAGCATGCAACGCCAGCCCAGGGACACGATGTTCCTGGCTGGGGGAGAGCTGCGTGTTCCAATCAGCGCGGCTCTTCCTACGGGAACGACAGCGGGGAAACACCGAGATGAATGTTGTGCCAGCCGCGGCCCTGAAAGAGGTTGGAGAGCTCCAAATGGACACGCCCACTTCCGATGGTGACCATAGTCGCCGTGTACGCTTCGTCCCGGGCCGTGATAAACTCCTCCTTGGCCTGCAAATACCGCGCAAGGCCTGAGTGCAATGGCTCGACAAACTGCCATACAGAGAATGCGCCTTCGCCGTCAAACCCAAAGCAGCTCATATCCAGTGTGGGTATTGGCTCTCGCTTCTGGTCAATCAGAACCCCCAAAACGCCTCACCATGCCATACTTCCCCCACCTGTCTACCCAGCATTTCGTGAGGGACCCAGCACGCCGCACGCCAACCTGTGAGTGCCATTCGCGTCCTCCGCAAATAACGCATCCGGTCAGATACTGCGCCTCGTCAGCGGGTCCTATCAGCGGGTCCTGCGCCTTGTCAGCGGGTCCTGCGCCTTGTCAGCGGGTCCTGCGCCTTGTCAGCGGTTCCAGCGTCTTATCAGCGGGTCCTGCGCCTTGTCACCTCATGAGAGTGGGGCACGCACTCGGGGGATGCGGCAACCTGCGCATGAGGGGAATGTTCGCGGACAGAGCAGACGCGCATGCAGACAAACTGAAAAACATGCTCGGTCGCCACAGGAAAGGGGGCTGCAAAATACTAGCCTACACCGGAAAGAAGAGGGACCCAGGCATAAAGCCGAGGGTGCTCCCCGACTACATACTAACTAGAGGACAATGCACGCATGACGGCAAGAACAACCCAGGCAGGCACGACGGGCAGGACACCATACCAAGCTATGTAGACATGGTCATGATAGAAGGCTTGGAGAATCTCGTGGAGGGATGGGAGTGCACACAACAGGAGGCACCAGGGAAGGTCAAATGCCTGCACCTCATAGAAATAGCACACACCGATGACGAGAGGTGGGGGCAGAAGCTCCTTGAAAAGCTCACCAAATACGGGCCGCTACTACAACTGCTGCAAAGGCACGGATTCCATGTGAAGCTCCACGTCTTTGTGATAGGTAGAACAGGCACCGTGTAAAACACACAACAAAGAGGTCCTGGAGCAACTGGGCCTAAATAAAAAGGAAGCCACCCAGGCACTTCGGGAAATTCATGACCTAACAGTCGACTACGCACAGAGCACATACCAACTCTACAGGAAGCTACGACAGGTTAGGATGGGAGGGGAAACAGATGAGAACCACCCAATGTGCGAATGTCCACAGGAAGGCCCAGAGTAGCACATAATTAAAATTATGAGGGCCAGGAAATTAATATACTCATATGCCCAAAGGGCGTGTTTTTTTCTTTTTCTTTTCTCTTTCTGCGCCTTGTCATTGGGTCCCACGCCTTGTCAGCGGGCCCCACGCCTTGTCATCGGGCCCCACGCCTTGTCAGCGCGCCTTGTCAGCAGGTCACGCGCCTTGTCAGCGGGTCCTGCGCCTTGTCAGTGGCTTCAGCGCCTTGTCAGCGGGTCCTGCGCATTGTCTGCAGACTTCCTTATGGAAGCCAGCGCCGGCGGTCAGCGGCGAAGAAGGGCGGAAGGCGCAGGCAGCACCAGCTCGGGTCGTTGCCCCGTGAAGAAGCCGACGATGTCGTGCTTGAGACGGCTGATGCGATCATTGGCACGCCAGGTTTGGCAGACGAGGTCAGAGCGGCCAGGCTGGACGGGGATGTAGCACAGCCCGTACGCGAGAAAGCTATCCATTCCGATCCAGTCACCGTGCTCATACACCTTCACCATCACCCGCGGCCATCCCTGTGACGCCGAGCCACACATCACTGCCCGCCCTCACTGTGTGGACTCCGCAGAAAAAGAGGCGAACACCTGTTCCCGGCTTCCCCCAGGGACCGAACCCCAACCACCAAGCATAAATGCCCAGATACCGTGCCATATATGCCCTCGATCGTCCACAAACTGGCAGAGAAGGGAGCGCGGGTATGGCAGTCATAAAGGGGTTTGAAGGCTTACTCTCACCGAAAGGTCAAAAGGAGAGGGAGTAGTCAAACAGGGAGAGGGGGTCAAAGGGGGAGGGAAGGGTCAAAAGGGGGAGGGAGGGAGGGTGAGTTTCCTGGTTTCAGACAGCCAAGGGTGTGGCAGGGATGGGCATGGCCTTGCTGGTTCCAGAGAGTCACACGGGTGCAACGCATCTGGGCCCGCCCCTATCACAGGGGGTGGTGCGGAGCGTGATCGCCGTAATCGACGGTCACAGGGGCAGGTGGGCGCGGCTCGATCTAATCGGACTGTCATAGTGGAATGGACAAGGCAGGCTCACTCGCATCCATCCGATCGTCACATGGGGCAGGGCGCGGTGAGCTCGCTTTTACCAGACCACCACAGGGGGTGGGGCACGGCAGGCTCGCACTAATCAGACCCATCACAGGGGGTTAGGTTGCCGGGCTTGCACCCGTCAGACTATCACAAGGGGGCAGGGCGGGGCGAGCTCGCTCTGACAGTCGCAGAGGGTGGGTTGGGGCAGGCTCGCTTTCATCAATCAGTTACGGCAGTTGGGCCAGGGCGGGCTCTCTCTTATTGCAAAGACATAGCGGGTGGGGCGCAGCGACGGGGCAACAGCGGGGGCAGGTCGGGCTGGAGGACCACCAGGCCTCCAGGGCCAGCAGGAAGGGAGCTACGGGCCTCGGCAAACGTGAAGCTGGTGGAGGCAGAGCTGCAGCAACGTGGCCTCTTGCCGCGTGGGCGCGTCTCGGCTTGGGTGCGGCGGCCCACGGAACTTGCTGCTCATCGAGTGCAGGCTTGGCCCGCAGCGCGGCAGGCGCACTCTCATCAGACAGTCACAGGGGGGAGGCAGAGAAACTGCATTTTAGCAATAGGCTGGGGAAACTAACCTCGCTTCTGTTGAGAAAGAGGTGTGAAAGGCTTCGAAGCCCGCAGAGCCCCGTGAGCTTATGCTGGGGTAATTGTGTGGAGTGAAGTGCCGGGATGAGGTGGGGATGTTGGTGTGTGAGGAGCTTGGTTGAGGGGGGCACCCTTTAGGGTATGCAGAATGCGCCGGAAAGACTGTGGGAGCAACCTGAATTGTTTTGGCCGAGAAGGTAACGTTGATGGGTTGTGACCAAACTGAGAATTCTGTGTCGTCCTGGCGACCCAGAAGTTCACCACACTCCCAGAAAACGTGCACAGTTAGATCCTGCCGCTTTTTGTCGGGGCGAGGGCAAGTGTTTGATCGCGCTGCACAGCGGGCAGAACCGGGATGCTCCTTCAAGCGACCAGCCCCTTGTGTGAGCAGTCTCCGTGTGCTCTGGCATGATCGTTCTTCCCGCAATTAGGGGGAGCCTCCGCCTCGCAGCCGCAAGTCCCAAGGCTGCACGTTCAAGATGGCAGTGCACCAGCCAGATACGTTGAGAAGGGGAAAGGATCAGAGCACTGCCTCAGTACCATAGCAGCACACGGCTAAAGGAAGTGCTGATGAGACAAACTGTTTTCGCAATCACGGCGTAAGAAAAAGGAACAAAGCCTTGGAAATGTGAGGCCAATTGCAAGGCATCATAAAAACGGAGCCGTGGTCATGAACGTGCACGCAATATCAGTGGAGAGGATATATGTCGTGAGGTGGAGGGTGCTGGGAGGAGAGCAGAACGTGGAGGGGCGTACGTCCGGGCTGGCCATGTGCGTCTGGCCGCTGATCTCGCCCTTGATGGGAGTCCAGCCATGCCCGAACACGAGCCTCCACTGGCAGTACACCGTCCTGCGCCCAAAACACCACCGTTGAGCGCGCTTTGAGCCACTGCTGTCAGAAGAAAACCAAGCTGCTGGTAAGATACTTTGTGTCCGTGTGGCGTGCTACTTGCGTGAATCATGGGCACAGGACGCATGGTGTACGAACGCCGATCACCGTCAATTGTGCAATAATCGTGTGACCCCCTAAGGCTTGAGCATCCGATCTACGAGCCACATAACAGATTCAAAGAGCGGACAGGAGGCATAGCTAGTGAGATCCTGAGGCAACAGGGTGTCTTCGGCGGGGCGGCGACCCGAAGAGAAAATAGTGAGCGCGGCCTGAAGAGGGGCGCACTTTCGGTTGTATCCCTCTGCGCCCAGGAGCTGTCCCATAATGTGTAAATATCCGCCGTTCAGGATATTCTCCTCACTTTTGCGAACGCTGCTATTTTCGTTCTCCGCAAAGCCTGGAAGGTTGCAACCCGCACCGTGAGAGAGTGGCGATCGTGCCACCAATAGAGCACTAAGGGAGCGGACATTCAAGGATGCCCGCGATTTCGAGAACGTCACGGGAGCATACGAGCCTCGCCGAGTTTTTGGTGGTGAAAGGTCACCTGCACTGTTTGAGGTGTCGATTTTGAGCGGCGGCGGTCGTTTAGAGCCCCGGGGCTCGTCCCTGGACCGTTCGCGTCCCTCGGAGCGGTGGGACAGCTCACGCTCTGCGGAGCTCCCACTGCGCGCGGAATTCAAGTTTTCGTTCGACCCCGGACGCGCGCCGCGAGTGAGAGGCAGAGATGGCACCGAAGCTTTCTGTTCGGTTTTAACATTGTCCAGACCGGGTAGCTTCGCCAATCGTCTCGGAGCACTGCTGCTCTCAGCCTTGGAGTCGAAGCCTCTCGACTCAACGCTGTCCTTCTCTGTCCTTTCTCCGCGGCGCCCATCGGGGCCGCTGCCGAGGCGGTCATCTCTGCCTCCAGAGCCAGACCCTTTATTGCGCTCGTTTGGGTCTCCCAGTTCCGCATCCAGGCCAAAGCCCTTGTCCTCATCAGTTCCAAAAGCCGGCTCTTTACCAGGCCGTCGATCTCGATCTCCTGTGCGCTCCGCGGCATCCCGGCGTTCTGGCCTATCTTCACGATCTGTACCCCAGAGCTCTTCATTGAGCCCGAAGCTCTGGCTTTCTCCTCTCCCATTTTTGTGGGACTCTTTATGAGACGGTTGGTCGCGAGTCCGGTCTCTCGCATTTGCGGCTGCAAATCCACTGTCACGTTGGTTGTTGCTTTCGCTCGGCCTACCTGAACCAAGCTCTGATTCTATGCCAAACAGTTCTTCGTTTGGCCGAGGATCCGTACCTCGACCGCCTCCACGGGTGGTTGACATTTCCTCCGAGTCTGGTCGTGTACGCAGTGGAGCGAGGCTCGCTTGGCCTCCCCCTGCCTGCCGGGGTGGAAGAGGGTTCCTGCTGAGGGGAGCCAATCCAGCTGGAGCTCTTCCTGTCTCTCGGGGTGGTGGAAGACCACCCAGTTCTTCTTCTATGCCAAAACCGCCTTTAAAAGCATGGCCGACTTTATCAGTTTTCGGTTCCTCACGCGTCCCTGCGTTTTCCTCGATGCCAAGCTCCGCCCCGAGGCCAAACATTGCGGCTAACTCTACAAAATTTTGCAGTTTCTGCTTCGTAGTTATGTCTTAGATATCCAGATAAATATCACAATTTACCATGACGTCGAAACATTCATTGTCCGGAAACGCTTAACGGTACCGAGACAAATTGTAGGCTTGACTACCAAAGTGAGCATAGACCTGCGAATCGGAATGATGAATCGCTCTCTCGCTGTTGGAGTTTGCAGTTGCTGAGTTCCACAATGATTCGAAACGGTACAAATGTTTCAAACTTCAGAAAGTGGCAAATGCTTGTTTCATGTTTTCAAACCTACGTGAAACTTCAAACTCATACAGTACTGTACAGTACAACAGTGTCACTTTGAAGCTCCCAACCGCAAGGTCCCAACGCCAAGCTCACGTCATCGTCAGCTGCTCATCATCATCAGCTCACAGCTGAAGATCGTCATCCGATCGATTTTGAGAGCTGCTTCACGTCTGGTCTAGACGTCTAGACTTCAGAGCATCCGAGCTCAGAGCTCAGACCAGTTTCAGACCGTTCGATCAAAAGTCCAAACGTCCAAAACCTCCCCTCACGGCCCACGCAGTCACGCTCAGACCGGAGCGAATATGTCCAACGGCAGCGGCAGCGGCATCGGCAACGCGGTCGACTGACCATCGCATGACAATTGAAAATGAAATTCGAGCCCGCGCCCGTCGCGTGTTCCTTAGATGGGGCTAGATCTCCAGACGAGGGTGGTCACTTGGCTATCGTGGATGCTGACACTCGACTGTGACAAGTGTCACTGTCCTCTCGTCTGTCGTGTGACTGTTCAGCATTCCATTGTATACGTTCCGCTGGTCGATGTTAAATTGCTCAGATGAAGATTTCCTCGCGGCTAAGGATATAGAGTGGGGTACGGCACCCCGGAAAACTGGTCTCGGAATTGGATTTGGACCATTGGATCGACCGCTACGAGCGTTGACCGTTCCGTTGACTTTTACTATTTAGACCTAATTTTTCCAGCAAATTGATGATTCCTGCGCAGGCATCTGTGGAAGAAGTCTTCACTCACTGAGAGCATATATGAGCTAGGGATATATATCCCTTACATATATATGCTCCCAGTGCGTATGGAGGTTGAGTTTAGCGCGATTCGGGTGTGATCCCGTACTTCCGGCTCAAGGAATAGTACGGGTTCACACATTGAGTCATGCAATTTTGCTAAGAAAGTGGGTGCGACGTACACAAGTTGCGCAGTATCAATTTCTTGAAGGTGCTGCAACTTAACGTACGTTCGTATGCCTTGCCATCTATGCGGATGGTTGCCGATACCGGCTTGTGCCCGCTTTGAGCACAAGCCGGGATCGTCGCGTTCACGCACGTAGACACCGTGCGGGCTCATCTTATGATAAATTTTACCTTAAAACAGACCCCAAGGAACAATAAACCGAGGGCAATCAAGGGCAATCAAACGCCTAAGACCGATGAAAAATTTTCAGGGAGGAGCCTCAAAACCGGAAAACCCCTCTTGGAAAATCGCGTTCAGATCTTCACGTAGCGAACCTCAGAGTTTCCAGGCACGCACAAACCTCATGTTCGCATGTTCAGGAACATGTTCTAATATACAAAAATGTTCAAGATAGAATAACATATCCGTGATATATCCTTGAAAAAGGTGCTGAACAGCACCGTTCAAGCAAGTTTGCAGAGCGCTTCTGGAGCTGCGCAAGGTTTTCAGGCCTAAATCTGAGTTTCGAGATCGCGAATTTCATCGCGTTCGATCGGAAAACCCGACCAACGGAATGTATACATTGAGAAAGATGTTCAGAACACTCGACTGTACACTCGACGGAAAGTCGGACGGAGCAAAACGTGCTGAAAACTCTCTAATGTTCTGCCTCTCCAGAAAGTGATTTTCAGAGCTCTGAATGAATTCAGCAGCGTTCTTGAGCACTGGTATTTTGCTATTACACCGAGTTTTCCTTGGGAAGCTTCATGATGGTTTATCCTCAGTCTTCAGCGTCCAGATATAATCGGCAGACCAACGCAAAAAGGCCACAGATAGGGTTTAGGCAGTGATCTCACTCGGAAAGACGTCTTGTTCGCTGGGCTTTCAATATTAACACTTTGAGCCTACGGTGTACTACGTTCTAGATTATCGTCCGTAATGCTGTCGGAGATCGGGTCTTCGTTGGCTTAAATCTTTGATAATGGCATCTACACATGTGAAAACAGCTTGAATGGCTACCTGCGTTGTGAGGATGCCGACAACTTGACAGTGAATTTGTACGGATTCGAATCCGATTATTCAAACCTTTGTTTAACGGCGACCGCCTGTGAAACGCGTCTGTTAAATTGCATGCCGAATGGCTTCACATAGGATGGCTTTTATTTCTGCCTATGCTATGTCACTAACAACTCAAATTATTGTGCTCCTGGTTTATTCGGAGACGTCGCTTTCAGTGTCAGCAAACCAAAACACCCAAAAATTTGCGCAGCGCACTCAGGACGCGTTCGAGAACGAATTGAGGCAAGAGCAAAGTGCGTTTTCCACCGGAGCCAGCTTACAACAAGCAGCTGCGGAGCACTGACCTGTTGTTCTCCGCAGCCCTCCCGCATATAGCGCTGCAGAGCTAAACTGCTATTGCGCACTTGTTGTTCGCGTATCGTTGGAGGGTGTTCACCTGGATACGAGAAGAATACAAGAATTCAACCATGCGAACGGAGACGTCCGACGTAGCATGTGTATTTGCGATAAGCGAGTGCGATAAGAACACAACTTTGTGAACGGACATGTCCGACGTACCCTGCGTTTCTACATCGTAACACTATGAACACTTTTCGACGTCGGATAACTCACTTGCCCCGTCTGTGTGCTCAGATGAAAATGATGGCCGACTGCAGTTTAGCAAAGAAGATCACTTGGATCTGTACGAGGTGAGGCATATGCTCTCCGTTTCCGTTCGACACATCTTCAGTTTTATTTCATCACCTCGTCCCCGCGTCTGGTGCGTAGGCCCTCCCTGTAATCTGCGGGATCACACGGTCCACAGGATCCTGGGCCTCCGGTCGCTGAGAAATCCTCGTACAGTACACGCTTGATTTAGGGTTGCAGAAGCTTAGGGTTTTGTTGCTCTCTCAACCTGCATGAGTTGACACCAAGCTACACCAGCGCTCTTCTCTACTCTGTATGTAGGTTACGAGATCCCGCTACCTTTTGTTATTTAGCAGCCAATAGGGCTGCAGGAACGCCTCCTTGGCCGCAGCTCTTCTATCATGTGTTGTGCGTGCGCCAGCTCTGACTCGCGCCGTGCTTGTTGTGACCGGCTTATGTCTGCAGGTGAAGCGGCAGCGTGACAGCCAGTGGAAGCTGCACGCCGATTCACGGCAGGAGCGCAAAACTGTCGATTCCTCGCTGCACGGCTTCAGCGTGAGGCGAAAGGATACGCACAATCTCAACAACCTCAGGCGCTCACTCGATCGGCAGAAGCTTAAGGACGGGCCAAGTTCCACAGGGACGACGCCCAAAGAGCTACCGAGCTACGAACGCCATGTGGGCCGGGTCACAAGCATCGCACAGTTCCGCGACAGGCTTTCAGGTGCGCCTTTTCCAGCCCTCGAATCACGATCTCACTCGTGGCCGCCGCAAGCCTCGCCCAAGCTGTGCGTTCGCACTCGTCATCACACACTTGCGTGGAGGGTGATTCGCTGTGAAGCGGTTTCGTTGCGCAAGCGTCGCGCGCCTCATCTGATAGGAGCTCGGCAGAGCCGCCAGGCCTCTTCCTGCTTTGACTTTTGCACTCAATTTTGGTCCCGAACCTGAGAACGTTCGTAGCGCGCGCTTGGTGCCATAGCACGTGCAGCTGGATGGTGTTGTGTTTTCTATTTCCGTGATGCAACAAAGCACGATGGAATCGGAAGCACCTTTCGGACCCGTCCTCCAGAATGAAACAGAAAGGTTTGGGCGTTTTAATGTACCCTGCTCTTACCTGACGCTGAACTGACGTCCAAGGATCACAATAGACCTTAGGATGACCTGGTGTATGGGCAGGGGCGCCCGGAGAGTATGGGGAGCCTCCTGCTGGCCATGGGCAGTTTCTCACTGCTCGTGTGTGAAGGCATCTGTTCACAGATATTCGCGAAGCTAACGCGAGGGAAGAGGATACAAGTGTCGACCCCGCCGCAACATCGGCGGTGCCAGCTTGGAATGAGGATGGTGGGAATCGCCAGACACCTGACAGCCCTTCAATTCGGGATGATTGAGAGAATGCCGCATGGCTGCTGCGCTCTGAAGGAGGCTTGAGCCTGTGCCGCCGGTGCCGCATGGCTGCTGCGCTCTGAAGGAGGCTTGAGCCGGTGCCGCCGGTGCCGCATGGCTGCTGCGCTCTGAAGGAGGCTTGAGCCGATGCCGCCGGTGCCGCATGGCGCTGCGCTCTGAAGGAGGGCTTGAGCCGGTGCGCCGGTGCCGCATGGCTGCTGCGCTCTGAAGGAGGCTTGAGCCGATGCCGCCGGTGCCGCATGGCTGCTGCGCTCTGAAGGAGGCTTGAGCCTGTGCCGCCGGTGCCGCATGGCTGCTGGGCTCTGAAGGAGGCTTGAGCCGGTGCCGCCGGTGCCGCATGGCTGCTGCGCTCTGAAGGAGGCTTGAGCCGGTGCCGCCGGTGCCGCATGGCGCTGCGCTCTGAAGGAGGCTTGAGCCTGTGCCGCAAGAGATGCAAAAACGTGATACAGGAGCTGGGGCTGAATTGATTTCGCCTCTCGTGGGGGTGCTTGCAGGAGACGAGGATATACGTATACATGACCACTTCAGTAGCGTCATGGAGGCATCTAGTGTTCCGACCCACCAAGGTGTTTGCACATCTCCCTTGCCATCTCCACCACGTACCATCTTGTCCTGCACGAGGTCGCTTCTTTGCACAGTGAGTTGTAGCGCTGGATGCTGTCCTCTGACCTCACTCGCGCGTGCCGGTGGCGCCCGCGCGCCAACAGACACGCGTACGGCTGCCGAGCAGGCGGAGGATATCCGTCAATATTTTACGGACTTCTTGGAGGAGAAGATCTCAGTGCCCACAATCGACCCCTCTCGTACGGGATCCTTATTCTCTTGCTGCCTCTCTCCCCGTGTATTCTGCCTTGCCGGACCTCGTCGTCCCTCGTCACCCGTTGGAAGCTTGCCCTACCTATGCCCTTTGCGCTGCACACCGGCCTCCTCGGCGCTCCCCCCTCCTCCCTCATGCCATGACAACAGGCATCCGAAAAGGTGACAGCAGAGAAGGAGACGGAAGCAGATCTGCAGAAGCGGTGCGGCCGGGGTGAGCGCAGAGGATGAGGGGCTGAGAATCCGCAACTTCTTTAGCAACGTTTTGGAAGTCAGCGCGGCTCTGACTGAAGACCGGTGCGCACATCCCATCCTCCCGGTCGCACAGCAGATGCTCACTGGACGCTGGAGGGACCTCCTGCAGTACTATCCCACCGCGAAGCTGAGCGTGAAAGCCGCGAGGGGTTGGGCAGGGATGGAGGGACGCACAGGGCGCCTTCAGCCATCGCAGAGCCGAGGGAGGCCCCCGCGGAGTGCTTCGAGGGTGAGAGCTGCGTGGAGATCGAGGCTCCGGAAGCCGATGACCGTGTGGGACGTAATGGCAGTGCTGCAACGCCAGCACAGGATGCAGATGCCCGCGATGGAAAGCTCGGTCCGGCCCTACCTCCAATCTACCAATGAAGTAAGCTCCCAGTGGAGGCAGTGATTGGCGCGCTGTTCAACTCCCAGTGGAGGCAGTGATTGGCGCACTGTTCAGCTCTTGGTGGGTCAAGATGGAGGGGCCTACGGTTGACCGGAGTGTTGGGTGGGGTCCGCGTGCGAATTGAATGAGGCGGAGAATGGAAGCATGGGTGGCTAGCATTGCGGGGCGCGATTGTGTACGGTGGGTGCGCGGAGTTTGGGGCATGGAGCCTGCGCAACTGCTAACGTTGGAAATGCGACCCTGTGGATTGTGGTTTGGCAAACAGGTGGCGCAGGAGACGATGTAGACGACGGGAGCGACCCTGCGAGAACCTTGCAGAGGCGGCGGGAAGAAGAGGATGCTGCAATCCGTCTGAAGCTCGAGACAGACCCACTGTTGCACGGACGGTGCGCCCAGTCCTGAGGCGGCGCATCGGTCGCATGGCGGGCAGCGTTTTGCATGGCGTGGTAGCGGACACGGGCTTCACGATTTCTCCTTGTCTGACCCCGCTTCTGCCACGACGATTTACAAACTGACTGCAAGCCACTTGGAGGCATTCCCCAAGGCATCTGACGTGTCCCCTAGCCTTATGCTAATTTCCATGTGAAGCTTCCAACCTGCCCTGTCCTGCTTCCACATCAGTGCTGTACTCGGGCGCCCTGGAGGCTCGCGCGGCAGCGCCGATGCTCGGAGATGTCTGGACACTTGGACGCTCTGTGGTGCCTGGATGTCGGGCTGCAATACGCGGATGATGACATGTGTTTAATTGAGTGAATTACGGGGGCTTGGGAGCGGACAGGTGGGTTCACTTTCCCGCAATCGATGAGAAGTGGCAGTACGTTGCTGGCAAGTTCGTGTCCCTTGCTCCCTGCTTGGGCGCCGTGGTAGGGCGCCTCTGGGGTGGTGAAGTTAGCGCCGAGCTGGCGGTGCCCCCTTTGTCAGTGGCCTCGAGAGCCCTTCAACGCACTTATAACGCGATACAGTATACGGGGCAATCTGACGTGGCGGATGCGGTGCGTCGGGGCTGCATCTGCGCAGGGGTCGACGCCACGTGCCAGACCTGCCTGACGTGCGGCGAAGACTTCTCATGTCCAAAGCCGGTATGCCCAGATCCCCCGCCCCCATCCTGTCGTCACTCTGGCTCAACGAAATCGTACCCCCTTCCAATCCGAGCCTCCATTCGAGCTGCGCCGAGCCGCCAGATCTATGGGTATGGTTCAATGCGTTTGAGCGGGGGACGCTGATGAGGTGTAGCGGCGGAAGCGCCGGCGGCTGGCAAACTCGGAGGTGACAAGTGCTCACGTGTCACCGGGTCATCGTGGAACAGAGTGGGGATCAGCACATTATAACATTTTTTGGCGCCCGCAATAACAGCCGCCCACGGGTGTGGAGTCCCTTCTTTTCATCCCCCTTGGCGCACCCCTTCCCATTTGAAGCTTAAAGCCTGATTCCATTCCGCCCTCACCGACTGTGAGCCGCCTCCGCAGCTCTGACAGACTGGTCTGGGAAGCATCCGTTGTCCTCGTAGTGCGTACGAATCGCATGGTGAGTCGCGCCCGTCGAAGCCCCCGCTGTGCACCTTCTGCAATCGCAGGTCGGTAGGCGGGTGGCTCAGTCCCGCCTCTGGGAGCTGAGTCGAGCGGGAGCCTGGCAGGAACTTTTGGAAGCGCTCAACAGCGATTTCATGTGGCGCACCACCAGCGACCGAGGTGCTGGCCCTTGCGCCGCCTCCACGCCCACGTCCACAGCCGCCCTGCTGGATGAACCACCGCTCGGTCTGTTCCCAATGGCGCGAGTGCTTGAAGGCAGTCGGCAGGGCCTCAAAGTCAGCAGGTACTAATATGTCGCAGTATTCAGGCGTGCCAGCTGGCGGCATGCCGATAGCAAGCATCTCCACCCGTTTGACCCCTCACCACCCCTCCCGTTTCCCCCCACCTCGCCCCTCCGGGCGCCCTATCTTGCCCCTCAAGGTCTCCCCTCTCCGGCACTCTCCCTCCTCTCCCCCTCCAGGTCTGCCCTCTCCGAGACTCTCCCTCCTCTCCCCCCTCCAGGTCCGCGCCTCGCCCCTCCAGGTCGCTGCTCTGCACCCCACCAGACGCCGCACTCTCCACGGCCATTTCATATCAGATTTTATTGTATTTCATTGCCGTGCAGGGCCTTCTAGGCAGGTGCCCTTGCCGTGGCAGTGTTGGCTGTGAGTTGCACACTGCTCCCTGTCCTGCTCACTCTCGCCTCCCCGCCTCCCCCGCTCGCACAGGTCTGCGCCGCGGCTGGTGCACGCGCAGCGTGGCGGCTCAGTGGTGCACGAGTCAGATCGGAGGCGACGAGGGCGTTCTGTCCAAGCAGCTCGACAGCCTGGAGGCGGTACCAGCCCGCGTCGCACGCAGCGCGCCCTCCCCGGCGCACCTAGGATGTGACAGGTGGCGGGGATGGCGCGGGGAAGTTGCAGCTGACGAGAGCCGTTCCTTCCGGGTCGCCTAGCCTAGCCTCTGACCCCCCCCCCTTCAACCTTCCTCGAGGGATTGCATTCTGTTGTTGGGCGGAGGGCCTCAGGAGCTCGAGACCCTGCCCGCTTCACTTCTGGGTCGCCAATCCTGCAAGCTCTGCCCTGCAGATTGCGGGGCTCGCTTCTGGCGTGCAGCCCCGTGAGGTGGGGGGGGAGGATGCAAGATTAAGGTGGTTATACATGTTGTCATCGCGGGAATGATAGGATTATAGTGGTGACACAGTCTGCACGTCTGCACCCACCCATTCCCCTGGGAGGCCTCCATGTTCAGCCCTGCGACGTTGCTGACAGCCCTGCGACGAGGACCTCGCCCCTCGCATCAAAGCAGCCACTGCAATGCCCGTGGGAGGCAGAGCGCAGCAGTGGAGGAAGGGAGGAGTTCGCTTATCAGGTCCCCGGCATTTTGCTGTTTACTGTAGGGACCGAGCGGCGGTGTCGCTTGTGGGCCGGAGGGGCGGCGCGGGGCGGCTGGGGGGCGGCTGGGGGGTGACGGCGTGGGCGGGCGCGGCACAGGGGTGGCGCGCCTCAGCGCGCGCTGCACGCAAACCGCACGCATGTTAAGGTGGCGCCTCAGCCGCGCTCCCGAATCTGCCCCGGTCTCCTATCCCTGTCCGCCTCTCTCGACTCCACTCCTCAGCGCACATTTGGAAGGGAGGCGCCTGACCTGAGACCCCCCCCCCTGGCAGCTCCTGCCCTTCGTGTTCCAGGACATTATTTAGGGTTTTGCTCTGGTTGCTGATCGTATGCTCCAAGGCTAGTACCCTGGGGGTGAGGATGGGGCGGGGGGCGGCTGTGCAAGGGGTGATGGGCGTGTGTGTGAGCTCGGGCAGGCGATGATGGACACTAACCGGCGCCAGCACACGGCATGGGACGCGCACATGGCCGACGTGGACGCCTTTCAAGCGCGCCTGCAGTGGGAGCGCGAGGCCCTCGATGCCAGCGAAAGCGAGGTGCTCGCCTCAAAGCCGGGTCCCTCCTGGGGCCCTGCACGCGAGCCCCGCGTCCCTCAAGGTCTATGGTGGAGCACACAGTCAACCTCCATCGCAAAATCCCCTCTACTCACCGCAGACGCACCACAGCCGCGCGTCGCCCTGGCGGATTATGTATTAGCCCCTGGTGGGTTCATGAAGACACGACCGTACAAGGGGAGTTTAAAGCCATTCTGACGGCGACAGTAGTGCCACCGCTTGCGCCACAAGGTTGGCTAGGGCTTATGAGAAGGGGTGCAAATCTATTTCGCCTAGAACCTTCCGAAAGGAATGGGTCCCACGGCTCATCATTGTCTTTGTCATTGCGACTATCGGCAGGCGGTTCAACGGGCGGTGTGAGAGCAGGACGTTTGCGTTTCCGCGGGCCGGTTGTGGCGGCTTGTTGGATGATATTCAAGGTTATGGTGACTCCGGCTTTCGAAGCTGTTTCAACCGCGGAATCCCAAACATCTTGACGGTTGTTTCGCAGGACGGGCTTCAACATGAGATGAGTGATGTGCTGAGGTAGAGAAGGTGCTGTAGTATTGTTTGAACCGCCTGCCGATAGTCGCAATGTCAAAGATAATGATGAGCCGTGGGACCCATTCCTTTCGGAAGGTTCTAGGCGAAATAAATTTGGACCCCTTCTCAGAAGCCCTAGCCAACCTTGTGGTGCAAGCGGTGGCGTACTACTGTCGCCGTCAGAATGGCTTTAAACTCCCCTTGTACGGTCGTGTCTTTATGAACCCACCAGGGGCTCGCTGGCTGAGTCCAGTTCCGCTATTGGCCCTGCCGAGGCCCTCCTCGACGAGGTGCAACTCAAGCAGTGCGGTCCACGCTAGCGCGACTCTGGGCGGAGTGTCAGAGCTTTCGAGCTCGTAGGGCATCGTGCGCAGGAGCACCAACTGCATGGAGAGAGAGAGAGATTTGTGGCGGGGAGTGACCAAGCGCCGGGGCGTGGCAGCAGTTGCGAAGCCGTGAGAGGGCCCTCAACGAATCGTGGCAAGTCCAGCTTCAGGTGTGTGAGGCCTCCCGCCTCCTCTCGGCTGTAAGGAACGTGGAGGGCGGTGCCGCCATCGGGCGTTCATCTACATCTCGGCTCGATGCGTCCCTGCCCGTACAGCTGCCTTCACGACGAATGATTCAGCAGAGGAGGGGCGCCTTCTTCCACAATGTCCTCCGGCAGTGTGGTATCATCGATGATCGATCATCCGGGTCGGGCATTGCTGACAATCCACTCTTCTAGAGAATCATTGCACGCTGGCGTTCATCCTCGTGCAACTGGACTGACTCGCCGTGCCCATCCTCATGTGACTATTCTGGCGTATGCGCGTGCAAGGCTTCCCTGCAATCTGGTTGGCTGGGCACGCCATGACAAAAATATTGGCCAAGCTGGTATGTGGCAGCAAGGCGGGTGACGCTTGTTTGCCACGTGGACTCGCGCGCAGTGCTATGCGCTCTCTGCGAACGAAGGGGGACAGGGGGCGTGCCGTGCGTGAGCAAGGGGCTCGGTCCCTGCAGCAAAAAAGCTTTGCATAGGCGAGCAGGGCATGCCACAGGCCCGGGGGGAGGGCAGTGGGCGGCCTGGGCCATGTGTGCGGCGGCAGAGATGCGCGGGTGGCTTGGACCGGCAGGAGCTGGAGGCAGAAGGTACCCGCCTGCAGCAGGAGTTCGAGGAGGTGTGATTGTTTCCATGGCCGTCTCCCCTCCACTCAATATTGTCCTGCCCCTATCACCAAGGTGGCGGGATGCATGACACCCCCGCCGATGACCTGAGTCCGCTGTGGCCCTCGCCGTGACCGGCGCCTTGCTCTGCTGGCGGCTGCGGATGGCCCGAGGCTTATGCCGACGCCCGCGCCACTGGTGCGCGTAGGGGATCCCCTGTCGAGGCGGCGAAGTCCACAGGCTCCTGGAAATGGCGCACGGCCGCCTGAAGGGGCAGGCGCACGTTGTGGGGGGCCAGGCGCACGTTGTGGGGGGCCAGGCGCACGTTGTGGAGGGCCAGGCGCACGTTGTGGGGAGCCAAGCGCACATTAATGAAGGCAAGCGCACGTTAGCCGGAGGCGCTGGCGCACATTGTAAGCGCCAAGCGCACATTGTGGAAGCGCCAGGCAAAAGCAGCGTAAAGAGGATTACCCGGCCTCAGACGGTTGTGATGCGTTTGAAGCAGCGTGAGAAGGATTGCTGGCCTCAGGCGGTTGTGATGCGTTTGAAGCAGCGTGGAAAGGATTTTCCGGCCTCAGACGGTTGTGATGCGTTTGAAGCAGCGTGAGAAGGATTACCCGATCTCAGGAAGCGGTTGTGATCGTTGAAGCAGCGTGAGAAGGATTGCTGGCCTCAGGCGGTTGTGGCGCGTTTGAAGCAGCGTGAGAAGGATTACCGGCCTCAGACGGTTGTAATCAGAAACAAGCGTGAGAAGGATTGCCGGCCTCAGACGGTTGTGATGCGTTTGAAGCAGCGTGAGAAGGATTGCCGGCCTCAGACGACGCCCCCTTCCCCGCAGGCTGAGGAGCAAGAGAGCCAGGCCCACTGGGTGTATGCGGACCAGCTGAAGCTGGTACGCACCTGTCACCTCACCGCCGTACTGTGCTGTCCCACTTGGCGCGGAGAGCGCAGCAGCAGGTAGGCGAGAAACGCAAGCCTTGCCTGAGCACTGCCTGCATGCGCAGTCGCCACGTGGCGCAGCGCGAGCCGCGGGTTCCTGTTCCCAGCGCCGGCTGGATCCTCTTCCCTGAGTCGCACCCCAAGCTTCATGCGCGAGCGCCATGGCTGTGCAAGCTGGACACCTGTAAGTATAGTCGTAGCCCTAACCCAGTCAACTGCGTGGGTCAGGCCCCGGTGGCAACAACAATCACGTCATAGCTGTGTGACGCGTTACAGGATGCGGCAGTCCTAGCATATGCGCCGAGGGGGCGCACAATCAATCCTCCCACAGGATGCGCTGTGGCACCGCCGGCCTGCCTGAATTGCCGCATGCTTGTGTAACTCGAAGGGGCTTGCGAGGATGCGGGGATAACGCGTTGAGGTGTACAATCATGGTGCAGCAAAGTGGGATGCGCGGGAAGGGGGCGTGCTGGCAGGTGAAAGCCCAGCGTGTGAACCAGACGCTGACAGCGCTCCAGCTTCGGCGGGAAAAGCTCGAGGAAGCTGGAAGTTTGGAGCGGGAGAGCCGCAAGGAGGAGAGCACTGTGATGTTGCTTCAGAAGGAGATGCACGTGGAGGAGCAGGAAGCTGTTGTACAGTCCGGGGCGGTACGAGTCGACGCCCCGGAAGTTCACCTTTGGGATGGAGGGCTTGTTGGAGCTTGGTGGGCACCTTTGGGATGGAGGGCTTGTTGGAGCTTGATGGGCACCTTCGGGGTGGAGGAGCATGTCGGAGTTGAAGTCCACCTTTGGGATGGAGGGAACATTTGGAGCTTGATGGGCACCTTCGGGATGGAGGGCATGTCGGAGCTTGAAGTCCACCTTTGGGATGGAGGGGGCTTGTTGGAGCTTGATGGGCACCTTCGGGGTGGAGGGCATGTCAGACTTGAGGTCCACCTTTGGGATGGAGGGCTTGTCGGAGCTTGAAGGGCACCTTCGGGGTGAGAGCGTGTCGGAGTTTGAAGTCCACCTTTGGGATGGATGGCTTGTTGAACTGATGGGCACCTTTAGGGTGGAGGACATCTTCAGACTTGATGGGCACCTTTGGAATGGAGGGCATGTTGGAGCTTGAAGTCCACCTTTGGGATGGATGGCTTGTCGAGCTTGATGGTCACCTTCGGGGTGGAGGGCATGTCGGAGTTTGAAGTCCACCTTTGGGATGGATGGCTTGTCGAAGCTTGATGGAGCCTTCGGGGTGGAGGGCATGTCGAGGAGTTTGAAGTCCACCTTTGGGATGGATGGCTTGTCGAGCTTGAAGGGCTTCTTCGGGGTGGAGGAGCATGTCGGAGCTTGAAGGAGATCCACCTTTGGGATGGATGGCTTGTCGAAGCTTGAAGGGCACCTTCGGGGTGGAGGGCATGTTGGAGCTTGAAGGCAACGTTCGGGGTAATGGATACTGGTTTTATAGACCAGAGCTTTGAGCGTCAGTGGGTTACGCGCGGTCAGAGGGAGCACTACGAGCTCTTGAACAGGATGAAGGACGTTCTGGCTGTGAACAGATCAAGTGAGGGGCGTGCCCCACCAGCCTTCACGCACGATGCTGCTCGTTGAGCGTGCTCTGCTGGACAAACAGTCTCCTCCCAATGTAGCGAGTTGCTTTGAGCTCTGTAACCTTTCAGACGTACCAGTCCACCAGTCCAAATCAAAAGAGACGCAGGCAGCCTCTCCTCAATGAGGGAGCAGAGACAGCAGGGGGGGGTGAGGGATGGCAGCAGCATATCCAGCAGCAACTCTCTTCAATGAGGGCAAGAGACAGCAGAGGGGGTCGTGAGGGATGGCAGCAGCATATCAATAGCAACGCTCCTCAATGAGGGAGCAGAGACAGCAGGGGAGTGTGAGGGATGGCAGCAGCATATCAACAGCAACTCTCCTCAATGAGGGAACAGAGACAGCAGAGGGTGAGGGATGGCAGCAGCATATCCAATAGCAATATCCCCAATGAGGGAGCAGAGACAGCAGGGGGGGTGAGGGATGGCAGCAGCATATCAACAGCAACTCTCCTCGATGAGGGAGCAGAGACAGCAGGGGGGGATGAGGGAGGGTTGCAGATATGCTGGTTGGGAGGAAGTGGGAGGTAGAAGTGATGTGGGCAGCATCCTCTTCATGAGCGGAGTTGCATGGGGCATGGGACATGGGGTAGGGATATGGAGATACGGGCATTGGGGTAGAATGATAAAAGCTGCGAAGAAGCATGAGGCGGGCCTTCTAAATGCGGAGGGGGCTAAGAGGGAACAGGGTTGAACACGAAAGACAAGAATATTATGGATGCCCGTAACGCCGAGATGCTCGAGGGTGTCATCATGGACGCCGGTTCGTGGGTCGCACCCGACAAAGCGCCGTTGTGCAGCGCTCGGTGCCGCGCTTGATGCCGCGCGATGTACCGCGTCAGCACTCGGTGCCGTGCTCGGTGCCGCGCCATGTGCCGCGTCAGCGCTCGGTGCCGTGCTCGGTGCCACGCCATGTCCGCGCCAGCGCTCGGTGCCGCGCTCGGTGCCGCGCCATGTGCTGCGTCAGCGCTCGGTGCCGCGCCATGTGCCGCGCCAGCGTTCGATGCCGTGCTTGCTGCCGCGCCATGTGCTGCGTCAGCGCTCGGTGCCGCGCCATGTGCTGCGTCAGCGCTCGGTGCCGCGCCATGTGCCGCGCCAGCGTTCGATGCCGTGCTTGCTGCCGCGCCATGTGCTGCGTCAGCGCTCGGTGCCGCGCCATGTGCTGCGTCAGCGCTCGGTGCCGTGCTTGCTGCCGCGCCATGTGCTGCGTCAGCGCTCGGTGCCGTGCTCGGTGCCACGCCATGTGCTGCGTCAGCGCTCGGTGCCGCGCCATGTGCTGCGTCAGCGCTCGGTGCCGCGTCAAGTGCCGTGTCAGCGCTCGGTGCCGCGCTCGGTGCCGCGCCATGTGCTGCGTCAGCGCTCGGTGCCGCGCCATGTGCCACGCCAGCGCTCGGTGCCGCGCCAGCGCTCGGTGCCGCGCTCGGTGCCGCGCCATGTGCTGCGTCAGCGCTCGGTGCCGTGCTTGCTGCCGCGCCATGTGCCGCGCCAGCGCTCGGTGCCGTGCTCGGTGCCGCGCCATGTGCCACGCCAGCGCTCGGTGCCGTGCTTGCTGCCGCACCATGTGCTGCGTCAGCGCTCGGTGTTGCGCCATGTGCTGCGTCAGCGCTCGGTGCCGTGCTCGGTGCCGCGCCAAGTGCTGCGTCAGCGCTCGGTGCCGTGCTCGGTGCCGCACCAGCGCTCGGTGCCGTGCTCGGTGCCGCGCCATGTGCTGCGTCAGCGCTCGGTGCCGTGCTCGGTGCCGCGCCATGTGCCGCGCCAGCGTTCGGTGCCGTGCTTGCTGCCGCGCCATGTGCTGCGTCAGCGCTCGGTGCCGTGCTCGGTGCCGCGCCATGTGCCGTGTCAGCGCTCGGTGCCGTGCTTGCTGCCGCGACATGTGCTGCGTCAGCGCTCGGTGCCGTGCTCGGTGCCGCGCCATGTGCTGCGTCAGCGCTCGGTGCCGTGCTTGCTGCCGCGACATGTGCTGCGTCAGCGCTCGGTGCCGTGCTCGGTGCCGCGCCATGTGCCACGCCAGCGTTCGGTGCCGTGCTTGCTGCCGCGCCATGTGCTGCGTCAGCGCTCGGTGCCGTGCTCGGTGCCGCGCCATGTGCCGTGTCAGCGCTCGGTGCCGTGCTTGCTGCCGCGACATGTGCTGCGTCAGCGCTCGGTGCCGTGCTCGGTGCCGCGCCATGTGCTGCGTCAGCGCTCGGTGCCGTGCTTGCTGCCGCGACATGTGCTGCGTCAGCGCTCGGTGCCGTGCTCGGTGCCGCGCCATGTGCCGCGCCAGCGCTCGGTGCCTTGCTCGGTGCCGCGTTCCATGCTGCGCCATCATGGAGCTCATGGCAGCCAGAGCCTAAAGTTCTGTGCAGTGTTCTGTGCGTTTGCGATTCAGCGGCAGTCCATGGCACCCCTTCCACCTGATTTGTATTGTTCCATACCCTCTTTTGCACCCACCAAGGGGGGAGATAAAAGGCGGCACATACAAGAGCCTTTTGATGCAGATCGAGACGCCCATCCACGATCTCGTAGAGAGCCGTGCGGCATGCAAAGGCGTTTCCCAGCGGTGGCCGCCACGTCACTGCTCCCTTGCAGTGCCTCCCTGCGGGCCTGATGCACGCCGGAGATTCGCGCCGCATCGCAGGCACCCGGCTGGAGCTGCAGCACAGGGTGGACGGCATGCTTCACGAGCAAGAGGCGCTTCTGCCGGACGGCTCCTCCGAATCCTCCGGTCCTCTCGACGAGTACGCCCCACCTCTCACTGGCGAGATGACCCGCCGAGAGCCATTGGAGAGGGCCGGCACTTGTGAGCCCAGCCGCTTTGTGCGCGGTGACCGCATCGGGGGCTGTTGGTGAGGAGGCTGCCGCCCCTTGGTGATTGACACCACATCGGGGGCTGTTGGCAAGGAGGCTGCTGCTGCAAGTGCGGGCTTCAAGTGTCGACACCTGCAGGTGCCTGCGCAGCACAGAGCCACGTGAAAAGGGCGCGGAGACAAATTTCCCTCAGAATGTACAGCCCGCTCTATGGAAGACAGTGGCCATGAGGGGCAGGGAGCGGCTGAGTAGAAAGAAGGCGTGAGACTGAAAGGGGTGCGGAAGGGGTGCCGGGGCTCCCAAGGAGTAGGGGCAGGGAGGAAGAGTGGCAGTCGATGGAGGCGCTGATGCAGCAACGAGCTGACAAAGTGGCGCATCGGGCCGAGCGCCGCACAGCACAGCCGCCACCGGCCGCAAGCATGGATGAGGACCAAGAGCTCGAGGTGAGGGAACAGGTCTCGATTGGGTAGCCCTGGCCGGGCCGCTTGGCCAAAATTGAAACAAGGCACGAGCCTAACGAAGGCTGAGTGCAATAGTCCCTCCGGGCCTGCCATCAGACAATCGACAAATATGGTGGTGTCGGCTGAAGAGCTTGCAACGTCCATTGGGGGAAAATGTGAGGCGCATCATGTGTGCTTTTGGTTTCATCGTAATTCCAGCACCAACTCAACATGCCGCGTCAGAGCCGTATGACTGGCCGCCTCGGCGACCTCTGCGATTTCCGGAGTGGGCCGATGTGGCCGCAGAAGATGCAGGATCTGCGCGGACGTACCCTCGAGTGAGAGGTCATCCCTGAAAGTGAGAGGTCATCCCTGAAAGTGAGAGGTTATCCCAGCTTGAGGGCCCTCCAGTAGTACGCGGATGCATTTGGTCAGTTCCGAGACGACGAGCAGCCTGAGTGTGAGAAGGGGAGCGTGCGGCTCATGGGCGAGCAGCCTGAGTGTGAGGAGGGGAGCGCGCGGCTCATGGGCGAGCAGCCTGAGTGTGAGGAGG
>LGRX02033551.1:0-50899 GCA_001247695.2 Cymbomonas tetramitiformis
GGTCGTGGTGCAACGAGTGTGCCATGACCAGACGTTCGGTCGTGGTGCAACGAGTGTGCCATGACCAGGCGTTCGGTCGTGGTGCAACGAGTGTGCCATGACCAGGCGTTCGGTCGTGGTGCAACGAGTGTGCCATGACCAGGCGTTCGGTCATAGAGCAACGAGTGTGCCATGACCGGGCGTTCGGTCATAGTGCAACGAGTGTGCCATGACCAGGCGTTCGGTCGTGGTGCAACGAGTGTGCCATGACCAGGCGTTCGGTCGTGGTGCAACGAGTGTGCCATGACCAGACGTTCGGTCGTGGTGCAACGAGTGTGCCATGACCAGGTGTTCGGTCATAGTGCAACGAGTGTGCCATAACCAGACTTTCGGTCATGGTGCAACGAGTGTGCCATGACCAGGCGTTCGGTCATGGCGCAACGAGTGTGCCATGACCAGGCGTTCAGTCATGGCGCAACGAGTGTGCCATGAACAGGCGTTCGGTCGTGGTGCAACGAGTGTGCCATGACCAGGCTTTCGGTCGTGGTGCAACGAGTGTGCCATGACCAGGCGTTCGGTCGTGGTGCAACGAGTGTGCCATGACCAGGCGTTCGGTCGTGGTGCAACGAGTTTGCCATGACCAGGCGTTCGGTCATGGTGCAACGAGTGTGCCATGACCAGGCTTTCGGTCATGGTGCTACGAGTTTGCCATGACCAGGCGTTCGGTCGTGGTGCAACGAGTGTGCCATGACCAGGCGTTCGGTCGTGGTGCAACGAGTGTGCCATGACCAGGCTTTCGGTCATGATGCAACGAGTGTGCCATGACCAGGCGTTCGGTCGTGGTACAACGAGTGTGCCATGACCAGGCGTTCAGTCATGGTGCAACGAGTGTGCCATGACCAGGCGTTCGGTCGTGGTGCAACGAGTTTGCCATGACCAGGCGTTCGGTCGTGGTGCAACGAGTGTGCCATGACCAGGCTTTCGGTCATGGTGCAACGAGTGTGCCATGATCAGGCGTTCGGTCGTGGTGCAACGAGTGTGCCATGACCAGGCTTTCGGTCATGGTGCAACGAGTGTGCCATGACCAGGCGTTCGGTCGTGGTGCAACGAGTGTGCCATGACCAGGCTTTCGGTCATGGTGCAACGAGTGTGCCATGACCAGGCGTTCGGTCGTGGTGCAACGAGTGTGCCATGACCAGGCGTTCGGTCATAGTGCAACGAGTGTGCCATGACCAGACTTTCGGTCATAGTGCAACGAGTGTGCCATGACCAGGCGTTCGCTCATGGTGCAACGAGTGTGCCATGACCAGACTTTCGGTCATAGTGCAACGAGTGTGCCATGACCAGACTTTCGCTCATGGTGCAACGAGTGTGCCATGACCAGGCGTTTGGTCATAGTGCAACGAGTGTGCCATGACCAGGCGTTTGGTCATGGTGCAACGAGTGTGCCGTGACCAGGTGTTCGGTCGTGGTGCAACGAGTGTGCCATGACCAGGCGTTCGGTCATAGTGCAACGAGTGTGCCATGACCAGGCGTTTGGTCATGGTGCAACGAGTGTGCCGTGACCAGGTGTTCGGTCGTGGTGCAACGAGTGTGCCATGACCAGGCTTTCGGTCATGGCGCAACGAGTGTGCCATGACCAGGCGTTCAGTCATGGCGCAACGAGTGTGCCATGACCAGGCGTTCAGTCATGGCGCAACGAGTGTGCCATGACCAGGCGTTTGGTCGTGGTGCAACGAGTGTGCCATGACCAGACGTTCGGTCGTGGTGCAACGAGTGTGCCATGACCAGGCGTTCGGTCGTGGTGCAACGAGTGTGCCATGACCAGGCGTTCGGTCGTGGTGCAACGAGTGTGCCATGACCAGGCGTTCGGTCATAGAGCAACGAGTGTGCCATGACCGGGCGTTCGGTCATAGTGCAACGAGTGTGCCATGACCAGGCGTTCGGTCGTGGTGCAACGAGTGTGCCATGACCAGGCGTTCGGTCGTGGTGCAACGAGTGTGCCATGACCAGACGTTCGGTCGTGGTGCAACGAGTGTGCCATGACCAGGTGTTCGGTCATAGTGCAACGAGTGTGCCATAACCAGACTTTCGGTCATGGTGCAACGAGTGTGCCATGACCAGGCGTTCGGTCATGGTGCTACGAGTTTGCCATGACCAGGCGTTCGGTCGTGGTGCAACGAGTGTGCCATGACCAGGCGTTCGGTCGTGGTGCAACGAGTGTGCCATGACCAGGCTTTCGGTCATGATGCAACGAGTGTGCCATGACCAGGCGTTCGGTCGTGGTACAACGAGTGTGCCATGACCAGGCGTTCAGTCATGGTGCAACGAGTGTGCCATGACCAGGCGTTCGGTCGTGGTGCAACGAGTTTGCCATGACCAGGCGTTCGGTCGTGGTGCAACGAGTGTGCCATGACCAGGCTTTCGGTCATGGTGCAACGAGTGTGCCATGATCAGGCGTTCGGTCGTGGTGCTACGAGTTTGCCATGACCAGGCGTTCGGTCGTGGTGCAACGAGTGTGCCATGACCAGGCGTTCGGTCGTGGTGCAACGAGTGTGCCATGACCAGGCTTTCGGTCATGATGCAACGAGTGTGCCATGACCAGGCGTTCGGTCGTGGTACAACGAGTGTGCCATGACCAGGCGTTCAGTCATGGTGCAACGAGTGTGCCATGACCAGGCGTTCGGTCGTGGTGCAACGAGTTTGCCATGACCAGGCGTTCGGTCGTGGTGCAACGAGTGTGCCATGACCAGGCTTTCGGTCATGGTGCAACGAGTGTGCCATGATCAGGCGTTCGGTCGTGGTGCAACGAGTGTGCCATGACCAGGCTTTCGGTCATGGTGCAACGAGTGTGCCATGACCAGGCGTTCGGTCGTGGTGCAACGAGTGTGCCATGACCAGGCTTTCGGTCATGGTGCAACGAGTGTGCCATGACCAGGCGTTCGGTCGTGGTACAACGAGTTTGCCATGACCAGGCGTTCGGTCGTGGTGTAACGAATGTGCCATGACCAGGCGTTCGGTCGTGGTGCAACGAGTGTGCCATGACCAGGCGTTCGGTCGTGGTGCAACGAGTGTATGAAGTGCTTTGTTTGAGTTCAATTCGTCTACTTTTGATTTTTGGTGCGCATCGATGAAATTATAGCACAGATGCGTTACACCGCTACTTCACCCCGGGACGGTAAAGCGTGTGCACGGCCAAAGCCCGTACGCGAGTGCCCAACTCCGCGTGCTTTGTAATGGGTCATTGCGGAGGCGCAGGAGGAGGCCCCGGAGAGTGGCGTCGCGGCTGCGGCCATGGGCGCGCTGAGAGCTTCGCAAGAGGCGCAGGCTGGACGTGACAAGGTGTGACGACGATCTCTCAGCACATGCGTGCTTCAGAAGGCATTGGTCAACCCGCATCCCTCGCATTGGTCCGTGCATTCAGTTCATTCTTGCATAGGTAGCCGAGGCACTGCAATGCATGTTACTCGTGCGGCGGCGCCATATTGGTGATTTTGGTGTTTGCACAGCCGTGGGATATCCGACCATCTCCGACCATGTCTTCGAAGTGCCGACTTAATTTGCCAGACAAGGAATAGGCCATTAATGGGGGATGCATTCGCCAGGAACATCTGGTCGAGGTGATGGAGCAGTTGAAAAAAGAAGCCAATTCTGTCGCCAGCACGATGGAAGCAGTAGTAAGTGCCCTTGCCATCTATCAAAACTTTGCCCAAGCATTGGGCCGGTTAGCCTGGAGTCGATCTGCCGCGGCCATCCTCAGTGAATCAGTCGAGATGCACGCAGAGTAATGTTGATGGAGCGTAATGCGCCACCGTGTGAATACTGTCATGCTGATGGAGAATGGTGGTTCACCATGAGCCACAACACATGTTGATAAAGGGGTGAAGGGGTAATCAAACAATTGGTGGAGCATACTAATAAAGCGACCGAGGAGCAAGTGCATGAGAGTTGGAGCTACAAGTTAATGCATGTGGTACCTGTCGTGCAGGTAGCCGAGACTCGAGCAAACTTTCAGCTGGAGCGGGATCGTATCATCCACCGCTCCAGGGCGCGGATCGACCAAGACCGAAAGGATCAGGTGACCCATGCCTCGATATGAAAGCCAGCCAAGGAAAGTGTCCACTATTTGTACTCTGCGCGAACTTTCTCGCCCTAGCTTGTACTATGGTTTATTCTGGTGATGGTGAATGTGGAACAGCGCATCTGCCATGCAATGCACGGTCCAGATCGTGCGGTTGGTTGTGTATGCACGAGCCGCTAGGTTGTGTCTGAGATATCTGAGGCGAATGTTGCAATGCTCTTGTGCAGTAATCCATGCCCAACTTTCTGTGTGCTGTGCTAAATCTTAGGCTGCTCCCGCATTGCGCTTGTGCACTGAGCCCTGGTGCAAGGACGTTTCATATGTATGTATATGTGTCCCTGCCATTGCAAGGTGTTCTCGCATCAGTCCTTGCCCGGCACTGTTGTGTTGTTTGAGATCAAGTTGCTATTGCGCTGTGTTTTTGCACTAATCCTCGCCACATCCGGTGGTTTGTTTTCATTCCAGTGCGGTGTTTGAATGCTCCCAACCTATCAGAATCTATGTCTATAACCGATTCTTTATCTAGATAAAGTTATACACGCAAGAATCTTGTTTTGAGGACTCCATTCCGGCAACATTTTTTTAGCGTGGTCACTGGAAGTGAGGATTCCTCCTGTGGATGCTTTAAGCTCCATCCACAGTGGACTGCCTTTGTCTTTATCACCAAGAATATGGCATACTCCGCACCTAAGGGTAGATGTGAGCACGATGTTGGTGGAGCAGGTGATTGCCGAAGGTG
Source organism: Cymbomonas tetramitiformis (assembly GCA_001247695.2). Taxonomy (NCBI): domain Eukaryota; kingdom Viridiplantae; phylum Chlorophyta; class Pyramimonadophyceae; order Pyramimonadales; family Pyramimonadaceae; genus Cymbomonas; species Cymbomonas tetramitiformis. The sequence goes on from LGRX02033551.1 coordinate 4,800, forward strand.
AGATGAAGCAGTTAAAGAAAGACTCAGACCCGCGTAATGGCGAGCTGATGACGTCCATCCGAGCATCTATGCGCTCAGTTGCTGGGAGCTAATGATGCATTACTGACATCCTGCTTTGCTGTCAGCTGCATGGCGCCTGTACATATTGAACTATTGGGGATATAGGAATGGATCCATTTTATTTCACGCAGCAACGATCGGTTGCTGTGTTTGCGGTGTGTACTTCGAGGAACATCTAATTGGTTACTTGATTAGTTTGAACGTCAGTTCTGAAATTTGGAATATAGCCGATTGTGTGTTCTCTGCCATCGTGTTTTGTCATCGTGCTGCTAAACAATTACAGGTGGTGCGGACATTTTAACGAGGTACAATATTTTCTCACGTCGGGTTTGTGTGTTTGAATCTGACTGACTTCGCACCATACAAAGAGGAATCTGCATAAAAGAAAACTGGGGTCCTCCCCAGCTCAGAGGATCAAACCAGGGCACCCACTGTTTGTAGCTGGTGTACGAACCACCACCAATGGAAGTGCTAGGCATGGGCACCCTACGTCCCGTGGAATTCCAGCCCGCCTGGCTTTCCTTATACATGTGAGAGCCGTGTCATTCCCACTGGGGATGACCGAGGGAAGGTCATCCCCAAAGCCACTGAGTCCCCAAGATGTGTCATTAGATTTATGTATCCGGCTGCTGGATGGGCGTGGCGACCGCCACCTGCTAGAGTGCACGCGCCCAGTACCCTGCTACTATGGAGTCACTTGCCATATTTCGCATATTTCACACTTCCCTGTTCCTCAGGTCACCAACCTAGTCAAGTAAAGTGCAGCTCCTCAGGAATCCTACACAAAAACGCACTTGACGTGATGTGTGTGTGTGTGTGTTTCTTTTTCACTTGGCCAAATCGTACCAAACTTGAATAATCAGGATGGACCGCAACGAATCTCTGAGGACCGCATTTGCTCGGCATGTGTATACCTTCGCCCTGCTTAGGTGGTTACATAGTGTCGTTGATGACTATAAATTAGCAACGAGGGTGATGGCATGCGGTTTTATATGTGTGTGTATATGTATCCAATCGCGTTGAAAATGCCTCTGTGCCACGAATGCGACTATTGCATGCGAGACAAACTGAAGAGTCCTCGTAATTAGTGGGACGAACATAATTTATCATCAAATATTCATTCCGAAAACGGGGATCAAGCTCACACAGAAATTCTTTGCCACTTTCGTTTTCACTGCACAAATTCAAGTCATATCAAACTGAATTCATCGTGACATAATATTCCCATTTCCAAATCATTTTTGAAAAAATGTCCCCAAATTTTGAGTATCCCTTATGCTCCAACACGCGCACACAATATGTACTATTCAACTCAACCTCAAGTCTTGTAAGGGGAATATATGGATACTAGAATGATCATAATATATATATATATATATACACACACACGTAGTACACAAAAATTGGATAAATGGGCACTCGCGAAATTTTAGAGGTTTTTGTGCCAGGTTGTCAAAATGTACTTCGCGCTGACGGCATATCACGTTGGGGGCCATTAGTGGCTGACGTTGCATCCTGAGCGGTAACGGCTTTGAAGTCACGAGTGCGATCTTCTTCAGTAGCTCCTGCTGGCAGCAGTCTTTTTTCCGTGTTTGATCAATTTGATGACGGAAGTGAAATGAAAGAATAACGCATGCCACATCGAGCGTGCTGCTTTGGATTTCAGTTTACACGATGCGCATGGCGATTTGAATGATGTGGCCCACATGTTCCAGCTTATCAAAATCAGTTGCCTACGCGCAGAGTGCTACTACATCATTTGCCTACGCGCACACTACTGTTATCAGATCATTTGCCTATACGGTACGCGCGCACTGCGATCGTTCGGCATGTGCCTACGCGTATATACTGAAATAAGCCCTACTTACGGTATATATACGGTACGAAATATACATACTGAAAGCTTTTGGACTGTGCACACCATCCACCGACATGCTAGTACTGCTACTGGTAGTGCTCAGACTGGCATATCAGTCTCGGTGCCTCTCAATGGGACTATTCATAGGTCAGGTTCCCATGTCATAGGGCGACATTGCCGCATGACACACATTTGGTTCCAGACACTGCTTATGGAGGGTTGCAGCATGTCATGCGATGCCTCAGAGTGATAGGAACATGTCACAACCGCCTCACGGGATGCTCGCAGCATGTCTGACGTCACACAAGTGCGAGGGGTGACATTTTTCATCGCATGGTGCACCAATTGCCTCGGTATGATCGTAACAAGTCACTCACGGCGGATACTGGTGGCTGCATGGCGCACGTCCCAGACGATGCCTTGGATTTTCCGTCTCATGCTATATGCATACACTCGCTTGGGATGCTTGGTGTAAGTTCCGTATGCGAATAAAAGCGGCGTGCATATACGTGCAGCACCCCTAGATCAAAGACCAATATATACGTTTGCTCAACGCAGGTTCATACTGGTGTCTCGAAAAGCGGCGCAAACTTCCACATATTAAGCATAATATACATCAGATGATTGCAAATGCATTTCTTCAAGAAGCAAAATCCGTTTGAGTGAACAGATGTGTACATTTCAAACTCCAACATCCAGCACCGGTTCTCCAAGCACGTCCAGCCGAGGCTGGATGCCAAGTCCCGGGGCTTTTGGCGCTGCCATGCGACCATTGAATCGTCGAGGCGCGCCATCTGCAGTGCTCACTGTAACATAGCTGCAACACTCACACAAACGAGAGTTCTTAACCTATGAAAATCAAGACAATTCATACTGCAACACTCTGGAAAGGAAGGAACTCGTAACTCGTAACGCCGAGATCGACGGCAGACATGGATGAACACTTGCGTCAGATTTTGACGATTACCAACTTTCATGGTGTGAGACTCCATATGCTGGTAATAGTGAAAAAAAATTGCTAACAACTCCCGACTCCATTTAGGCACCGAACATCTGATTAGGGCTGCGCGCACGAAAGTCGTTGTTGCTGTCTTCTCGTACACGGACCATCAAACAAGAGTTGAGTGATGCTTAAGGGTTCCCAATGCAGCTATCATACAGGGACTTTCTTGTTTTATCTTATTTACAGTCTGCTTCACAAAACTGCACTCCGGGAGCGCTGTGCAGTCTTCACAAAGGGGGCTCGGTGCAGTCTTCACAAAGGGGGCTCGGTGTAGTCTTTCTCACAAAGGGGGCTCCGTGCAGTCTTCACAAAGGGGGCTCGGTGCAGTCTTCACAAAGGGGGCTCGGTGCAGTCTTCACAAGGGGGCTCGGCAGTTTTCACAAAGGGGGCGCGCTCACGGTGCAGTCTTCACAAAGGGGGCTCGGTGCAGTCTGTACATAGGGCACGGTGCATTGTGAGTGCAACGCACGGTACCTGTTAAAGTCGGTGGCCGCAAAGAGAAACTGGGTCGGCGTGGAGTGAGCTAGATGAGAGATTGCGGCAGTCTCGATGTCTCCTCCCCTATATCGGAGCATTGTAAGGTCTCAAAGACAAACACACCGAGCATAGGCACCTTATAATCTCGCTCGGAAGGCATATGTTTTTTTGAACCTTCAGATAATGGGCACCCAGCGGTGACATCCAGTCTCACGAGACCCTTTTCTGGAGTATGAGCTGAACACATATGATTTGCAAGAGCTCAGCCCACAACAGTTGTCCAATAGCATACCATCCTTTATGACGGCGGAAATGCTATGTGAGCAGGACTACCTCAGCAAGTTTTAGTGATTATGTGCAAGGCAAGGTACTGAAAAAAAAGAGTACACGCTCAGATTATTCAATCGTTTGCAGTCTGGAAGCTGTTGCAAGGGGGAGGCAGTTTTGTGTTAGGGGGTGCTCGCACCAGGTGTCCTCGATGTTCATTGCGATGCCCAGAGAGACGCATAGATCGCGAATTTGCCTGGCCTTCGTTAGCCCTCCCACTTTGGATATTTTGAGGTTGATGCAGTCCGCTGCACGATCATTGTACAGGCGAAGAACCATGGCGAGGTTGTCAATATTCTCGTCCATGATGAAGGGTAAAGGGCACAGCTGCCTCACCGACAAATTCTCCTCGTATGTGTCGCAAGGCTGCTCAATGTACACGTCGAGACCCTTCACGGCGTTTACCACGCGCACCGCATCGTGCCTTCCACAGCACCGAAATCCCATCACGCTATCATGCGCCTTCAAGCCGAATATTCCGCGACCGCGTTCGGTTGGGCTTAATTCGGTGGCAGGAGATCGTCCCTTCATACGCCTGACTTTCCTTGAAAGACTCGGGAAGCGCAAGATTCAAAACTTCGATGCATGACTACAGAATCATAAGTATGGGCCGAATCGGGATTAGGGTTGAAACCCTCAGACGTCGCGGACGAGCTAGCCCATCGCTCATGCACACGAGGAAAATACAGAGATAATCGTTACTGTATCTCGAGGTTATTGGAGCCTCGTGCTCCTATACTCATTTGCAGGGTCGTGTTTGGTCGATGATCTGAAAGACTGTGAACAAGGCAAGGAAATGCAAGAGAATACATTAGCCATCCCGTGTTGGCGTCGGCCATCAGTAGATCCCCTGGCTGCAGCACCTCCGCGCAGGCCTTGATACGCTCAATGTCGACGTCAGCCACCCCGCCAACCTTGAGCTGGAATTTACGGTATCCCTCCTCGCGGTACCCCGCGATGTTCTCTGCCATCTCTCCCGGGGCAGCTTGAGAGATCGCGCGATAAAGCGCGAAGTCCTCGCCGAATCTGGGTCGCCCGTACCCGATATCAGGGGAAAAGCCGCAAACCGCTGGGCTTGATGGCGCAAGTTCTTGGAAACTGGAAAAACGAAACTCACCGTCCCCCTAGTAGCTCGCATACCGGCATCCCCGCCACCTTCCCAAGAATGTCCCAGCATGCGATGTCCAATGGCGATTTGACGTATGGATGGCCCCGCATCGCGCTGTCCATTACTTGGTTGATCTTCCCAAGTTGCGTAGGGTTCTACACAAACCACCAACGTGCACAGCTCAAACCTCACACTCATCACACGCGACAAAGACCCTAAACTTGGCTAGTAACTGCGTAGCAGTACAGAGAGATGTGAGTAAACTCAAAGGCAGGGTTTATTTAACGTTGTATGTATTGATTTCATGGACATCAAGGTGATCCCCGTAGTACAGATTCATGAAGGATATGACCTCTGAAATAAGTTGCTGCCTTGGCTCCCAATCAAAAATGTGCTGAGCTGTCACAGTTATCACGAGTACTTCGGTCGCGAAACAAGCGATATGAATTTTGGGCCCACGACAGGTAAAGATAGTATTGAGGTAAAGACTCTTTGAGATCCGCCCTGTTACTGGGGAGCAGAGGTAAAGATAGAAGCGCACCTCTCCAAGAAGGCATGGGGCCAACTCTTTGAGACCCGCTCTCGTACCCGCGGCGTATGCTGGAAGATAGGCAGGCCCCAAGGGACAGTTTGCACCCCAGCCTGTCACGCCTTTGTCTGTTTCAATTCTGACCTGCGCGCAGACGATCCGCGAGGAGCCTAAGGAGGTGGAATTGTGGAGGTAAAAGGCATGTGCTCCTCACAGATGCGGACCGCCTCCTCAGCTACAGGGAAGCAAGTTTCATGCCTTTTCAAGTGTACTGTGGATGGATGGTGCTTGCTGAAGAGAACGTGCGAGGAAAACGCATATAAAATTACCACTGTAGAATCAAACACGTCGACGGATTTTCCTCCGGACCACGCGTAGCGGCCTTCTACCAGGGGCAGGTCAACTTGAAAAGCCGTGATACGGGTAATTTTTATTTCTTGGCCAGCACTATTCGTAGACGCACGTCGAATTGGAACGCATGTTGTGGCTTCAGAGGCCTTGCTTCGAAAGTGGTTGCTCAGCGAGCGGAGCATTGTTCCACCAGATAAGATGATGAATTTATCCGCTTATTACTCTTTCCTTCGACACAGTATCCACACGCTATCTCTGGTGGTTTGTTAGATGAGAGTGTTTATCCTTTTAGGATGCCTGCAAATACAGATTCCGTCGCGTGTGAACGAATATAAACGATAGTAGTATAAACGATAGTGCTAAACAGCTATCGACTGATCCCGAGGTTCCCGACAAGTTGAAGTAATAATTTCTTGTCGACAGATATCGGTAAGTAGCACAAACTTGTCGAGATACCGATTGCGTTATCATATCATCTCCAAATTCTGAGATATCGACATGAAAACAAAATCGACAGAAATTTTATAGGGGAAATCGACAGACGAGGGGAGGATAGCTACGCCTCTGCCCTAACCCTAACGGCTAACCGCAACCGTTTCAAGAGTAGTCATTTTTCATGATACAATCAACAATGAAGAATCTCAATCGAATGTAATAATTTCATTCAGTCGCAGTCGTATAAAACACGACGACGAGTAAACGAGAGAAGAGCATCCCTCGCCTGTCGTAGTGAACTTGTCGTAACATGTGGTATGTGAGCACTACCGTTCGGACATCTAGCAATTGAGAATCTGTCCACTTTTCAACTTCTGCTGTGTTACGAGGGTTCTGAATGTTGGCATGCGCTTGCCCTCCAGTGTTCGTCGTTCACGGATAAATAACAACTACCGAACAGCTCGCTTACGTATTTTGCTCTGTCTGAGTGCTGCATCAACTCTGTATTTGCTTGTTAGCTTCACCCAAAGTCCACGACTTCAAGATGCGCCACTGCACACTGAAATTTGGTCACTGAAGCAGCCAACACCAGTGGAAGAAGGTCTCTCCCATCAGGGGCGGCTGGACGTACTTGGAAAAGATCAGGCAAATATATCAGCACACCTGCTGCAACTCTCCTATACCACCAGCCCCTCGGATTTTGACATACGAAGTTCACAGACTCGTGCGCAAGAGCTTGAAACAGCACTGCCGCAGCCCCTCAAGAATGTGTCAGTTGTCGAGTTCTTGGAAACCCTAAGCAGCTCTTATCACGCACATGGGCGAAAAGAAAAAAATGCGTCACCGACAATGGCTGTTTCTACGGGCCTCGCTTTCAACGGAAAAGCGCTTTCTCAGAAGAACAAGGGCTTCAAAGCCAAATCCCGAAATACTCGTACGTGGGAGGAATGTGCGGATAAGTGCCTTTCGATGGCGACATGTGCCGCATTTAGCTGGGTTGTAGACGTCACACAGCTCGCTCTGGACAGCGGCGAGTGCACTGTATTCGCGCGGAGCATCATGGCAAGCATGCAAACGTCCATCAACTACTTAACCACTTCAGGCGCAAAAATTGAAAATAACTCGTCTGCAATAATGTCGCATTGGTGGTCCTTGGCAAGCGAGCTTCCGCGCACGTGTGAGGTCTCACTCGAAGAGACCTGTAGATTCTTTCCTGAACGTAACGTGAAAGGACACGATCTATTCCACTACAAGCAAGGTTTGGACGAAGAAGGCTGTTGCGCTCTGTGTGCGAGTGATCCCGCTTGCAACTCCTGGACTTTGACTATACGCCTCGGAAGCTGCTTTCTAAAGACAGTTTCTATCCACTCTTTCGACAGTGCTTATCTGGAAGATTGTGTCTCCTGCGTGTCCGGTGCAGTGACTCGCCGCGTATGCCCTGAGGATCCCTCCGCGCTCCTCGCGCAGCTGCGCATGGCAGCGTCCATTCAGCAGAAGAAAGCGCAAGAGAGCCTGTGCTCACCAAAAAACAATCTCTCCTCGAGAATTGCGATCATCAACCTAGCCGTGATGAAAGCCTCCAGCACCAGCTTGCAATATGCCTTGTGCGCCGTGGACGGCGTCAGGCGATGTGATTTCCATCCCATCATGTGCCGCACAGGCATGGTCCGCCTAGAGCAGATGAGTTATTTCAAGAAGCATTTCACTGGGAGTTGCAATTTTTGGCACTCACACGGAGACTATTCCATCATCGAAAGTTCGAGAGCCCAAGCGGTGGATAATCTCTTCACTTCAACGATGCTGCGGAGGCCAATCAATAGATACTTGAGTGCTTATGCCTATTTCGGCATCGATGGGGTCTCAGAGTATCCTCAGCTGTTTGCGCACGAAAACGTGCAAGGCCCTCTGCAATTCGGGCGCTTGCTGATGAGGAAAGGGTGCGAGGATATGGGGATATTGGCTGGAGATATCGTGGACACAATGACAAAGCAGCTTGCGGGAGTGCTCGGATGCTCTCTGTATACTCCGTCCAGACAGAGTGAGGTCAGAAGGGACCTGCTTCGGGTCGCTCAGCAGAACTTGAAGCGTCTTTCCTTTTTCGGGATTACTGAGCGCTTCTCGGATAGCATTAGCCTGCTTGCGGCGATGCATCCGCAATTGGATGGTGCCACTCGTCATCGTTGGATGGTGGCCACGTCGACGCGCTCTGTATTACCGCACAATGTGCACGCTTATAACCAGTCGGAACTACAAGAGTGCGAACGCATGTTCTGCTCCCTGGATAACCAACTGTACGAATATGCCCTTGAGCTCTTTGAAAACCGTCTACTCGAATATGGTATATCAGGACGTCGTTCATCTACGTCATAGGTGCATTCACTGAAATGCACTGGCAGTTTTTAGTGTGAGTGGAACAACAGAAGTCAAAACAGTTGCTTTCAAACGCGGAGAACTTTGCTATTGCAGATTGCTACAATGTCGTAGAAAGTGGAAAAGAAGAGGTGCATCCTTTGGCCTGGCATCCTGGACAAGAGTCTTGGGCGAACCCTTTTTGTACGTTTGCCCTAAAGTCTAGCTTGTGAAGGTCTCATCTACCAACTGCAGTATCACCGCACTGTAATATTTGGTAGGACAAACGTCATCAGCCGTGCCCTAAGGCACTCTATTAGCTAATTGTAACGTTTATAGTGATATAGTGACAGCGAACTTCACCGCTCCACTGCAATGCCATTTACATGGCGTAACCATCACATGCATGTTAAGGTTATCATCTACCATACATCCTGTGCATGCCCATCATTCATGCAAAGCATATCATATCATGTATATATCGGTCATCATATACATGGCATATGCCATGCATGTCATCCAGCAACATTCGTATATGTCATCACCGATCACAGCTCGTACGTTGTGTCATCGATCGCATCTGCCAGGCGCCCGGGCCATGCCATCGAAGAGTACATCTATAATTGGTTATAGCTATTGAACGGTGACATATGTATATATATTTATTTAAGGTAGAGTACATATAGCTGCTATCATCGCGTCGGCAATGCATGCTTTTACATGCCATGTCATCGCGATCAGCATCACCATTCGTTTATCACAAGATCCGCCGCATGAGGCAAGAATGTGCGTGAGTGGAGCGGGGGCGTAGCAGCGAAACAGAAGCAGCAAGCGGTGATGATGATTATTACTGCTATTCCGGTCGTATTGTCAGTGACTTCGGTGCGTCAGGAGGGAGCGCAAGGGCATATAGCGGCCGGTACACACATACACACACATGCATATCCAGTTCATCATTCTGCTCAGCCCCTTAGGCCAGCCCTTGGGAATATCGCGACTGTGTCGTGGATGGGCAAGCTCCATTAAGACCAGGCTTTAGGGCAGGTAGGAAGCAGGGTGGTGGTCCGGCAAGCGTAGCAGCAGCACCACCTGTAGCCCTCAGCGTAGGGTTAGTGGTGGTGGGATGGCTTGAGCAGCTCGGGGGGCAGAGTAGGCGAATCGGCGTCAGAGGCAATGTAGTTGCGGAGGGGCTCGGGTGGCCAAGTGAAGCTTAGGGGGTTATCCCATTCTTCACTAACGAGCTTCGGAGAATCCGAAAAGTGTCCCGAAGTTTGTGCTGAACCCTTACCGTATTTGATCATCGCCTGTGTATACACAATACAACGGATATTTTGTGGCAACGGGGTAGTGCCAAAGAAACGCGGTGCAACGAGCAAGGATAAGCCACACACAACAGTATTGCTGTGGGTGGGTGGGTAGATCGTTTGCGCGCGTGTATGTGTGCACAGTGAGGAATTCGTTATTCTTGAAGCTACGACACAAAGTGAAAATGAAATTTATATCATGATATGCTCTGTAATTTTTTCCTGAGTAAGTGATGTTCCACAACGAATGTCAGTGAGCTTCAATAACTGTCGATAGTCGCCTGAATATCCGAGATACGGACTCGTTTAATATGTAGCCATTACACACCTCACGTTATCATCCGCGAGGAACAACTTAGTGTTTCATCATGTGGTTGTCCGATGACTATATACAACAGGTTTGCAGTTATCACGCTTGATTTATTTCACATCCCTCACCAGGTGATCACCAATATGAACACCGTGGCCCACACAGATGTGGTGATTATGGACAAAATGTATTGATAGAAAAGCAGGCTGCTCATTTCGCTTTCCATATGGCCATGCATGATACTGATGGCCGAAAGATTGATGGCTGAGGGTCCGCACCCTTGCAGCAGCAGCACCAACAAGAACACATGATCTGATGGCAGCAAACCTGCTAGATTCACTAATAGCACCAACAGCAGCCCTACAGCTGGAACAATAACCATTTTTGCAACGCTGATGGCGGCCATGTGGGACAAAGGGATCGTGCCATTCGGGCCATTTGCGAGCTGGGAGCCAAGGATCATAAGGACCAAAGGTACGTACGCATCCCCAATAGTCTCTAGGGCAGGTTGCACAGATCCTCCGAGAGGCGCTCCCTCCCCGATGAGCAGATGGCGAAGCGGAGTGGCCCCAATCAAAAGGGATAGGACTCCGGACTTGATCACCATTGATGCCGAGGATACATGGCGCAATGCGCCATTCAGCCACTGCGTAATCGCCATTCTGCTGCTGGTTTGATGGTACGGGTCCGAGACGTCGTTCCGCGCGTCCGCCGTCTCCGGGCTTTCCACCAAGCGCTGCAACTCAATATGGTTGGCACCGGCATGGCACGCACCGGGGCCACTCATCGCACCCTCGGAAGCTGTCTCACCCTTCGTTGCATCCCCGTCTGCAGGCAGCAGCATCGAGCCTCGCCCCACTTCTCAGCCTGGTTATGAGCTAGGCAAGCCATGTGTAGGACCAACGAATCAGGCGTAAGTGACGCCGAAAATATGGTGAAGCGCCATATCCTGTCCCAAATGCCCTGCCAAGCCTTGGCGCGTGGCAGCAACTGCAGTCATGACTTTCTAACCAAGTGACGCCATCTCGGGGGCCCTTCAGTCCATATGCAACACATCGGACTCTGATGTCTCCGAGCGAGCGTTTCGTCAGCACTGTAGTCCATGCTGTCATTGCCCGGGCCGGCACTGTCACCAACTCTCTAGAAAACTGACTCTGTCACCAGGTAACATTGACCCCCATCACGCCCTATAAAACCGAACCCATCAAGCCCCCTAACACTGAACCCCATCAAACACTGACCCCTATCACGCCCTGTAACACTGACCCCCATTACGCCCCGTAACACTGACCCCATCAAGACCCTTAATGCTGACGCCCTTCAAGCCCCTTAACACCGATACCCATCAAGCCCTGCAATACTGACCGTGGATCATGTTGGCAGCGCTGCATTCCACAGTGTCCGGATCAGATGATGTCGGCGGGGCAAGAAGTTTGACTGCGACACTCCACCTCAGCATGTTCATGAACACTGAGTACACCACAATATACGACACACCGTTTGCAATCGCAGTATCGATGGAGTCACCCATAGCCAGTCTGAGTTCCAAACACACCGATCAGCATCCCTCGTCCCGCGTCACTCACCATGCGTCACGTGCCTCCACAAACACTCATCTGCAGCAAGGGCGCGTATGGGTGCCTGCGACGCAGCAGCTCAGGGTGGCAGCGGCGCTGCAGGGGGGGTTGTAGATGCGAGGAATCAAGCGGCGAAGCCAGTCATGCGGCCGACGGTGCGGAATCTGCTCGTGGCTTGCGAGCGTTGTGCTGTTTGCGAGGCGAGCTTCTGCCGGAGTCGAGGTTAGGCGGCAGTGCTCGTGGCTCTGCATTTGTACAGGCTGGAAGCCGCCGGTAGCCGCGCCACACTGGCAGGAAGGCCGCGCTTTTCGAGGATAGACCCATGGAGCCTCCAACTGCAGCGCCACGTGGGTGCCGATACATTTTGCAACTGCCGCGCCACGTGGATTCCCATGGAGCTTGCAACTGCAGCGCCACGTGGATGCCAATTAAGCTTGCAACTGCAGCGGCACGTGGATGCCCATGGAGCTTGCAACTGCAGCGCCACGTGGATGCCCATGGAGTTTGCAGCCGCAGCGCCACGTGGGTGTGAAATACAATGAGCGAGCTTGGCTTTGAGAACGCACTGCGGATATGCCTTCACGAGGGTCGCGGTGAGGGCCAGAGGGATGGATGTACAATTCGCGAATCCAATGGCAGCTGCAGCGAAGCGTGCCACGTGGGCAACCTCCGCCTGCCGATGTGCCGGTAGGAGGCGCAGCAACAAGAGTGGCGGAAAAGTGCCCTGGTCGATGGCCCTCCCACCCACTTCCACATCACAACCTAACTCGGGCACGTGCGAGGATGCTCGATGAGCTGCTTAGCGACGGGAGCGTGATTTCCCGCAAGAGAGCGCGCGGGCTAGCGCAGGAGATAAAGATCTGCACGGCACACGCAGCGAACGTGACCTCCGTCACTCCGCCGAAGTTGCCGCCGATCCCTGGAGCGTCAAAGCAAGACCTGCCGAGCCCTGGAGCGAAGCAGCACCGTGATGAACAGCTCCGGCGATGCCCCCAGGAGAGGCTAGGCACAAGAAATGGGGCAGCGCGCGTGATGAGGGCGCGTGCTCACCAAAGCGGCGTAGATGACGCTGAATACAGGCAGCGCGCGTGATGAGGGCGCGTGCTCACCAAAGCGACGTAGATGACGCTGAATACAGGCAGCGCGCGTGATCGGGGCGCGTGCTCACCAAAGCAACGTAGATGACGCTGAATACAGGCAGCGCGCGTGATCGGGGCGCGTGCTCACCAAAGCGACGTCGATGACGCTGAATACAGGCAGCGCGCGTGATGAGGGCGCGTGCTCACCAAAGCGACGTAGATGACGCTGAATACAGGCAGCGCGCGTGATGAGGGCGCGTGCTCACCAAAGCGACGTAGATGACGCTGAATACAGGCAGCGCGCGTGATGAGGGCGCGTGCTCACCAAAGCGACGTAGATGACGCTGAATACAGGCAGCGCGCGTGATGAGGGCGCGTGCTCACCAAAGCGACGTAGATGACGTTGAATACAGGCAGCGCGCGTGATGAGGGCGCGTGCTCACCAAAGCGACGTAGATGACGCTGAATACAGGCAGCGCGCGTGATGAGGGCGCGTGCTCACCAAAGCGACGTAGATGACGCTGAATACAGGCAGCGACCACCAGTGCAAGAGTCGGTCGAATTGAGCAACCTGCGGCACCCTGAAGAGGCCTCCCCACAGCATCCCCCCTCACCCTCGTGGCACTCTTGGGAGATCCCCCATCGGTGCCATTTCTTGCCTGCGGGGGACTCAAGGCGGGGAAGAAGGGGGTGCTCACCTTGCAAGGAGCAGGGCGGGGAGGAAAGGTTGCTCACCTGCAAGGAGCGGGCGGGAGAAGGGGGGTTGTCACCTGCAAGGAGCAGGGCGTGGGGAAAGGGGGGTGCTCACCTTGCAAGGAGCAGGGCGGAGGAAGAGGGGGTGCCCACCTTGCAAGGAGCGGGCGGGGGTAAAGGGGGTGCTCACCTGCAAGGAGCAGGGCTGGGAGGAAGGGGGGTGCTCACCTTGCAAGGAGCAGGGCGGGGAGGAAGGGGGGTGCTCACCTGCAAGAGCAGGGCGGGGAGAAAGGGGGTGCTCACCTTGCAAGGAGCAGGGCGGGGAGGAAGCAGTTCTCGCAAAGCTTGGCTAGGCCGGAGCGCACGGGCGGCGGAATGAAGCCACATCGCGCAAGCAGCACCCCGCTGGCCACCACCAACACCACATGCGAAGTCGCCTGCAGCACTGCCAGGGCCGCCGCTTGTGCCGTGTGCCACAGCCGTTCCTCACTCTGCTGCACCCACACACCAGCTACCAGCCCATCAGAGCCTGCCGACCCCTGTCAGCGCCTGTCGGCGCCCGACAGCGCCCGTTAAAGCCTGTCAGCACCCCCACCATCCAACTGTCACTTCGTTGGGAAACTGGCACAGACGCTTCCTCGACAATGCTATCAGGTCGATGGAGCTTGAAGATTGCAGCGCCACGTGGATGCACTTGGAGCTCGCAGATTGCAACGCCACGTGGATGCACTTGGAGCTCGCAGATTGCAGCGCCACGTGGATGCACATGGAGCTCGCAGATTGCAGCGCCACGTGGATGCACATGGAGCTTACAGCTGCAGGCCATGTGAAGGCCCATACAGATTGCAGCACAGTGATTGTGAAAACAAGTCTGGATCATGGGGCGCACTGCGGATATGCCTTTCGTGCGGAAAGTGGGGGCATGATAAGAGCTCAGAAGCTAGGGCACGGGGCTGTGAGGGTGGGAGGGTGGCAGATTCGTGCGCCTTGGGGAAGACCTGCGGTGGAGCCTCTTCGGAGTCGGGATCTTCCTTGGGTGGGCCAGAAACGTTATTGGCAGGACCGGCTGTTCCCGGCAAGAGGTGCGAAACGGCGGAGAATACTGCTTGGGCCAACGCCGCGTATCCCTGCCGGGGAGCCGCAGACCTCAGCGGGGAGGTGCTTGGGCACCTCGCACTCGGAAAGGTGTGCTGCAATAAAGATACTGGGACCTCGGCAAGAAACTGCCTGAATGCAGTCGATGTGCGGGGAACGGTGAGTGTAACCAGGCAATAATCGCACACAAATATTCCAGCCACCTGCAGTGCAACGGTCTGCACGAATTTGAGTTTTGAAATGCATCCTAAGGTCGGGCATGCGAGCTTGCCTTGTCATCAGGGTGGCACCCATCCAAGCGCGCGTGATTCTGATTGAAGTCCCAAAACAACTCAGGGCTGAGGCGCTCCTTCCCGCCGAGCGCAACATATGTATCGATAAGTGGCAGATTGTAGCGACGGGCGATCCGCGCGATGAGCCCATCCCGGCCTGCCAGGACATCGTCGATCACACTAGCGTCCATCTGATACACATAGTTGGTATAAACCGGGGGCGGAATCCCGAGGAACACCAAGGGATCACTCGGTTGTTCCAGAAATGCCTCCACCATGGCGCAGTAGTCGGCTTCGTACTCCGTGGCGTTCCACTGATAGACCTGGAGGCACAGCCCGTGGTTGTTGGCTGTCATGGCGCCCCTCAAGATTGGACAAGCAGAGCTCACGGAGGCATAATGCATCGCGCCGTCGATGAAGGCGCTAATTGCTTGGACAACGCACGGAGGTGGGTCAACCAAGCAAATACATGAGTCCGACACTGCTGGCTGAATCATGGCTCCTGCACAGCCCTGAAAGTCGATGCTCCGCGGGACAACTGCTTCCTTCATTTCCTGATAGCTTTTTCGAAACTATGCGTGCTCAGGTTTGCAACGTTCAATCCGATGCCTGTTTTCATAGATGTGGGAAAGTGTCGCGGCACGGGAGAGACTAACGTCACAAAACGAATTGGGAAGCACCTTCGCATCGTTAGTCCCCAACATGAGAACAATTATGTTCGGATCTTGACTGAGCAGTTGTATAAATTCAGGCCGGTCCCAATATGGCAAATCGCCTGATGTAAGCGAGAAACCGTCAGCAGTCCAACACGCGGAGTGTAGTCAGTAGTTGACTCTAAAAGCAAGCAGGTACCTGACTTTAACATTGTAGCTCCGTTCACGCCGTAATTCCGTACGATGTATCGTTGCGCGGATGCAGAAGCACTGAGAAGCGATTCCAGTATAGACGGATACGCCGTGCGCGCTCGATTTGACGCCCCGTCCCCGTACGTTATGCTGTCTCCAGCGCATGCAACCTTCACAGTAGATAGAGTGCGTGGCAGGGCTTCGTTTCGATACTCAGGCCTTGCGGTTCGAAAAACGTCTTCGTAAGCTAGCCGTCGGGAGGAAGATTCCAAGAAGTGCTGCTTCAAATCATAGGCAGGGTCAGTAAGCACGTGGGGTATTGTTGCAAGGGCGATCAAGCACGCAAAGTTTGCCGACAACATGGTAAGCTCGAACGCCAGGTATGGTTTGCTCAAAGGCTGGTATGCTCAAAGGCGGCCCTTTGAGCAATCTGAAACTAGGCTTCAGGAGCCCCCTCGCCTGTTTAGTGTGTTCAATGCTCGCTTTCCTGATACGCATTCGTCCCAGCGCAGGACACCCTCGTCTTACAGCCAGTTCAGCTGATCAGCGTGGAGCATGTTCGTCAAGAGAATGGAACGGATTTGAGGCTTTCCATTGAAGGCTAATTATTAGGGTTTCGTTTTGTCATTTCCACATCCACATTCAACACTCTGAGACTGCGACTGTAACGCAAGTTTCCGATCTCACGTCAGGAGCCCGGTCACAGTTCAACAGTGTTTCCCTAATCGTATCTGTCGTGTGAGAATATTCCTATGATAGCCTATCGTATCGGCTCCCCCCTTCTCTATCTATGCGTAGGGAGGCTCTCGTCCATACACGTCCTTCCTTGGTCCTACGAAACGCTTACGCTATCGTATGATACAACTTACAAGCTGAAGACTTCCAGACTAGCGTATAAAGTGCCCCACCTCACTTGAAAGGGGTCGTTAACTCGTTATGAACCAAACCAAAGTCTCGTAAGAACTGGAGACGAAGCAAAAGTTGGGAACTGTTTTGCCTTGCTTGACGAGGATTGCTGAGAGCAATAGTCGCTGCTTTAGTTTTACCGCGGCACATTGAATCCCGCCTCCAATGGTACGTTTGCATGTGCCTGCTATGACATTTGCGTCGTCAGCGCTGCAATTATTGATGCCTTCGGCTCACCACAGGGGAACCTCTAGGGTTCATAATCTTGTGCACTGATGCAATCGCTTCTCTTGATATCTATATAGCAGAGGGTCTATCAGTTCCAATACTTTGGTGAACAGGCTGCAAATTTTACCGATGTCGAATTCCGGGTAATGGGTTAAAGCAGGACCTATCCGTTTCTACAAGTCACTCGCAAAGCCTGGTGGACTTGCCGGATAGCGCAATATTGGGCATCATGTTCTGCCTGGAGGCTGAAGATCTTGCGAGGTGTGATACAGTTGATCGCTACCTCTCTCGTCGTCGGATCGATGCGAAAGCAGACCCTGTTGCTATCGCTCACGCCCAGCTTGTATTCACGTTTGAAGTGTGTGGCTAACGCAGGTTCGGAACGCTCAACCACCGGCTTAAGCGAATATCAGGCGACTTAAGGCTCTGGGAATATATCTGCCTCAGGCTGTGGCCCGGTTGCCGTGTGGAAGTATGGGCATCCGTGTCTCCATCACCCGCCACCTTCTGTCACGCGCCGGTTCCAGCATCCCTGTGGATGGCCTTCGTAAACTTCTCCTGCTTGTGCAGCACGTTGAGTTCTAACCCAGTTACGCCTTCAAGATCTGAGAATAACACCGTTTCGTTCCACAGCCGCCTTCCTTGCGCGTTGATCTGCAGGCAGACCCCTAACGGATTTAAGTCAGAACGGCAAACCAGTAAAACGGTTTCCTGCACACTTAAAGCTGGTCGGTGGGTGTGCATGTGGGTATGTTCGATTGGATATGTTCGCGATCGTAGTTGTATAACGGCGACTGGGCACGGCTCTGCCGTTCCAGGAAGGCCCTTCCCGCGGCCTTTCCAAAACTAAAGGATAGGTACGCTCCGCCCTGGTGCTGTTTGGTACACCCGCGCATGAAAAGCCAATGCCTTGGTTCCACGCACACGCGATGTCGAGCGTTTACTTGAGCGATTAAGTGAGGTGGTCGCGGTGTTGGCGGTTAGCAGAGTAAGCCTGCAGCAGGCAAGCGCGGGAGCCGATGGACAATCAGACTTGGACCAAGTCGCCTTCGAAGACGTACGAGTCACGCTCGCAAACTCGGCGATATCAGCCCTCCTCGAACTTTGCGCGCAGAGAGCGCTAAATGCCTGCGAAGCCCCGTTCATTGCCTGAGCCGATTTCGAATATGCTTCGCACGTTTGTCCGCCCTTGCAGCCTCACTTCCGTCGCAACATGGCGAGCAACCTGCTTGACACACTCAGGCGGGAAGCGTGTCACAGGTGATGCACGTCGTCTTTAGCATCGGAGTTCTCATGGCCCGGGACGAGCGAAAGAACGTGGCGCGCAGCCTAGAGTACGCCGACTACTCCCAAACTTTCGTGGAATTGTTGAAGGTAAGATCTCGGTTTCCGCCGGTCGCCACGCTCCTCCGTCAAGGTTGTGCTGCCCGCACTCAAGTCATATCGCTCCAGCTGATGCACACCGATGTCCGGCTGAGGCCCCGCTGAGGGTGTGCCCTGGCGAGGGAGCCCACCGATGTCCGGCTGAGGCCCCGCTGAGGGTGTGCCCGGGCGAGGGAGCCCACCGATGTCCGGCTGAGGCCCCGCTGAGGGTGTAGCGTCTACTTCAGTGGCGTACAATCAGCAGACACAGTTGCCTCGAGATGTGCAGCACTCGCAAGCGTTGTATGCACCCGGAGTGCCCCGTCGTGATCACGTAACAGCACCTGATGCGGAGACACTGTGCGCGCGCCCACAATGTTGGGAACAGCAGCTCATATTTTCCTGTTCCGTCATCACATCTTCCTGGTCCTGTGGATCTGGATACTTGCCCATTGATGTGCACTTGGCACCTAACATGCTTGAGGCAGGCCGCGTCGCTTTCCCCACCTATCACAGGCAGCACTGCTCACTGTTGACTTCCGCGGCAGAGTGCGGAGATAAGGACCATGTCTAGCCAGAAATATATGTGCTTGGCGCTAAACATGTGCACTGCTGGTACAGGCTAGTCCGACCTGCATGGTCAAATTCTTTCGAGACACCAGGGAAATCATGGACGACTACGACTTCTGGGGGCTCGGCTATGTCAGATGGCAGGATATGCCGTGGCGTAGGCAAGTTCCTGCTGCTCTGACATCCCGCGAAGACAGGTGCCCGTGCGTCTGCTGCTCTGACATCCCGCGATGACAGGCGCCCGTGCGTCTGCTGGTGTGACATCCCGCGATGACAGGCGCCCGTGCGTATGCTGCTCTCACATCCCGCGATGACAGGCGCCCGTGCGTATGCTGCTCGCCACATCCCGCTGAGTGGACAGGCGCCCGTGCGTATGCTGCTCACATCTCATGATGATACAGGCGCCCGTGCGTCTGCTGCTCACATCCTGCGATGACAGGCGCCCGTGCGTCTGCTGGTGTCACATCCCGCGATGACAGGCGCCCGTGCGTCTGCTGCTCTCACATCCCGCGATGACAGGCGCCCGTGCGTATGCTGCTCTGACATCCCGCGATGACAGGCGCCCGTGCGTCTGCTGGTGTCACATCCCGCGATGACAGGCGCCCGTGCGTCTGCTGGTGTCACATCCCACGATGACAGGCGCCCGTGCGTATGCTGCTCACATCTCACATGACAGGCGCCTGTGCGTCTGCTGCTCTGACATCCCGCGATGACAGGCGCCCGTGCGTTTGCTGGTGTCGCACCCGCGATGACAGGCGCCTGTGCGTCTGCTGCTCTCACATCTCGCGATGACAGGCGCCCGTGCGTATGCTCTGACATCCCGCGATGACAGGCGCTCCGTGCCCAGCTGCGTGTCACATCCCGCGATGACAGGCGCCCGTGCGTCTGCTGCCTGGACATCCCGCGATGACAGGCGCCCGTGGCGTCTGCTGCTCTGACATCCCCGCTGAGCGACAGGCGCCCCGTGCGTCTGCTGGTGTCACATCCCGCGATGACAGGCGCCCGTGCGTATGCTGCCTCTGACATCCCGCGATGACAGGCGCCCGTGCGTCTGCTGCTCTCATCCTCGCGGACACAGGCGCCCGTGCGGCCTGCTGGTGCCATCCCGCGATGACAGGCGCCCGTGCGTCTGCTGCCTGACATCCCGCGTATGAGCAGCTCGGTGCGTGCTGGTGTCACATCCCGCGATGACAGGCGCCCGTGCTTGCTGCCTCTGACATCCCGGGCTGTGATGACAGGCGCCCGTGCGTTGTTGGTGTCACATCCCGCGAAGACAGGTTTCATGCGTGTGCTGCTCTGACATCCCACGAAGACGGGCGTCCGTGCACTGCAATATGTTCATATCCGAGTCATCCGTGCGGTGTGCTCCACTTGTCACTGGGACACACTCGTACCCACGGACCCCACTTGCCCTCCCCCCACGCAGGTCTGCTATTGAGTTCACGATGGAGATCATACGTCCTGGACAACTCGGGCCCAAGCTTTGTGGAGCGCAGGCTGCTCTATATGGCGCCCTCACCCAGGTCCGCCGGCCTAGATGCGCCACACGCTTCACCCATGCTGCACTGCATGTCGCGGAACGTCCGTTGCACAGCCTGGTGAAGCGCTGCCGGGTTTGCCTCTGCAGGATATTGACGCGGCCATTCGGAGCGCTCAGGAGGAGAGCGCCGACTTGATGGTGGTAAGGACTTCTTGTGTATCCAAGGATTGTATTAGCGCGAGGCCGCCTGAGGATTATCTGAAGCGCCTTTCGGTTCTTCCTATGTGATGGCCCCTCGCATAGCTCCGTTAGCTGGTCTGCACTTCCCTACCGTGCACATCCCGGTTGCTCTCGTGGCGCCTCTCATGCAACGACGCCTGCCTGAAGAATGAAAAGAATGATCAGAGACTGCGATGTTGCGGACATTGTTGTAGACATTGCCAATCCTTCTGGAACCATCATGGCGAGAACTGCCTAGTGCAAGGCTGTTGCAGCGGATGATACTTTGCGGAGCTCTTGCATGAAAGGGCGGTGGCAACCCCGATTTAGATTCCCGGCCCGCATTCCCGCTGCCAGCATGTCTTGCCACGAACACCTGAGCTCCTGTCGCGACTGCCCGCGAGCCGACACTTCGCCTCTCCTACATTCCTTGGTTGCCTGTTTCCTCCCTCGAATTCCTGTAGTGTTATTCAACCCTTTCACAGATTCTAATGAAGAAGCCTTGTGCTTCCCGCGGCATGTCTCGTCGAGCCCCTGCGGTGTATACCTTGCCCGGGGAGCAGAAGCCGGGAGGAGTGGCTGGAAACACTGCTTGGGCAACCATTTGTTATGGCCACCATTGTCGCTAGATTCCCAGGGGTGTAGGATTCCAACACGGGTTTACATACCCTAGCAATCTATGATGTGATCTGTGGTGCCTGACTCGCGGGCACTACCAGTATGGTGAGGCAAATCCATCTAGTTTCTTTCACTCTGTTGCAACAGGAGGCAAAGTGCGGGTTTTCTTCATCTCAGAGGCATCCTGCGGTCTGGAAGGAAGGCACCTCGATGCCTGCATTTGGGCCCTGCGACCCTTTTTTTGTTCTGCGTGCTGCCCGCTGAGCTGCACACTTGTTTGTGGCCCGCTAACTGATGGGCACCCTTTTGTGGTCATCGGAGAGGCATGCCACCAGAAGGAGCACGGTCGAGTAGTCCGCTGTAGGGCTCTCGTGCAATTTGTTTCAGATGCATCCGTGTGTAAGCGAGAACACCTGCAGAGTGATCTTCGAGGCAGGAAACCTTGAAGTCATCGCATGCCTTGTTCCAACAGCCGAGTGCGGTGTGCATTGCTCTGCATCTAGATGGCATGTTCCAAAATGAATGTGTTGGAGCTCTCGGTGCTTCTTCCCCATGCAGTCAAAATTCAGCTACCAAGATTAGGGACATCAAATTAGGGCCAACCATCGCTGCAGGCTGTTCACCATATGCGGGTCTGTCTCACCATCTGTCAGCATATTGCAATTATTACGATTGAGACATGGGTACTTTTCTAGCTGTCTTCTGCGGAGCTGAGACTATGGAGTGACGTGTTACATAATGAAATGTTGGGCTTGGGATTGCCAGGCTGTGCCATTGGGAATGCCACGCAGCCACTGGTGGTATTTTCTAACTCCGACATTCGTGGGGCAGCGGTGCTAATGCTTGTAGCACATCATGTAACATAAGTTCCCGCATCGAATATGTCAGGAATCCTTTAGTATCCCCAGCAATGTAAATGTTTGGCCAATCGTTTAGGGAGATCGCCCACCATTAGAGGAGGCAGTTGTCCACCCATCACTTCAAATGACACAGCTTATGTGGTCTATATATTCAACAAGGAATTATGATATGGCATGCAAAAATTTGTTATTGCGGGGATATGTCATAGTTTGCGCATAAATGTAGCAAAGGCTCGACATAATAGAGGGCCAGTTCATTCCCTGTTCAGGGACAACGACTGCTCCTTTGAGAAGCGATTTGATGTTGTGATGTATGCACACAATTATCATTCTGCATCACCAATGCCTTCCTAGGAAATCACGTTACACTATATTTTAGAGATAGATATGTTTGTAGGTCAGTATATGTCTTGTAGTCATAAAGTTATCTTCGTATGTATTTATAGTGCATTTGCCGTCATTGTGGGTGGTAGATGTACCATAATTCGTCATGCCTTCATTAGCGTGTTATCTCCCGCATGTAACATAGTTATTCAAGAATCCTGCCTGATAAAGAGATGAATTGTCATTTGTCGCGCGGTGGACAATTGTTGTAAGTGGGGCACATCCAAACGATGTGTTCTTTGCTATAATGTATTTTCATAAATGAAAGATGCTGAAGTTATAAGCTATAAGAATCTGAAACAAGTTGCCTCGAAATAGGAGTGTTCAATACTGTTGTTCCTTAGGAACGGAAAATTGTTTAATTTGGAATAAGATATGACAGATCTCAGAATAACGGGTATCGTGTCCCAAACTCAGAATAATTTCATCTGTTATCAACGATCCGGTCTGAATTGTACCAAAAAACGATGGATCGTGATACGAATAGTTCAGGTACTTTTCGGCGTTAGCCATATGTAGCTGCTGTGAAGCGCTTCTCGCACGCATACCCCCTGCTGTTGTTAATTGAAATTCGTTACGCAAACAACTTTCCCCACGTTCCTAATAGAAATATATGTATTCCTAACACGAATATCTATATTTTGAGCTCTTGATTGAGCCAATCCGTGGCCGCATCAGCTCAGTTTCCAGTCACGACTGCAAGCTAAGCTGGTAGGTATATGTCTCTTTCAAACGCGCAAGCCGTGGAAATTGGAATCTGCATAGGGGTTCTCGTGCGTTCCATCAGATATCGAGAAGTTCACTTCACACATTGACATGAAGTCTCGCAGAGAGGAGCATGCGTCTCCACAACCATATTCAAATCATTAAGCTGCTGGGTTGGCGTACTACGTCGATCGCGTTCCAGACGGGTGACCGCGTAGGCTTGCTTCACGCACGGGTTACTCCGCTTCTCGGTAACGCCGCCACCGCCAAATGATTCATCCATGTGCGGAGGAAGGCATACGACGATGCTATTGGTCACGGCGACTGCTCCCCCAAGCACCACTTGCATGTCCGAGTACGGCGCTTGCTTCACCTTGTGCTTCAAAGTCACCGTGCGCATTCTAGTGAACGTCTGTTTCTTATCGGCTTTCCGTTTCGCGTGATCGTCCCAAGCACGTAGAATCGCTGGAGTGTTCCGCGTCGTCAACTCAAAAAAGATGTCCTCAAATTCCCGAATCATTGCGTGGCTGTATTGCGCATCAATGTTGAAGACATCCGCATTCGCTTGAAGTTTGTGAACTTAAAGTTTGTGAGAGATGAAAGCACGGCCTGCATCACCCGAGCATGGGGGGCGCAGGTGTGCGGCTGCTCTCGAGATGTTCCTAAGCCGCGAGGACTCCCCAAGTTCATGCGATATAGGGACCATTCGACGAGGCAGGCCGCCCTGCACCTCCCCGCCATGCACGTCGCCACCATCCCCCGTGCAACAAAAAAGATGAAAGCCCCGCGTGCACCACCCGAGCATGAACACCGCAGGTGCGCGGCTGCTCTCGAGATGCTCCCAAGCCGCGAGAACTCCCCAAGTTCATGCGATATAGGGACCATTCGACGAGGCAGGCCGCCCTGCCTCTCCACCCTGCACGTCGCCACCACCCCCCGTGCAACAACAAAGATGAAAGCCCCGCGTGCACCACTCGAGCATGGGGACCGCAGGTGCGCGGCTGCTCTCGAGATGCTCCCAAGCCGCGAGAACTCCCCAAGTTCATGCGATATAGGGACCATTCGACGAGGCAGGCCGCCCTGCACCTCCCCGCCCTGCACGTCGCCACCGTCCCCCGTGCAACAAAGATGAAAGCCCGGCGTGTATCACCCGAGCATGGGGACCGCAGGTGCGCGGCTGCTCTCGAGATGCCCCCAAGCCGCAAGAACTCCCCAAGTTCATGCGACTATAGGGACCATTCGACGAGGCAGGCCGCCCTGCACCTCCCCGCCCTGCACGTCGCCACCATCCCCCGTGCAACAAAGATGAAAGCCCGGCGTGTATCACCCGAGCATGGGGACCGCAGGTGAGCGGCTGCTCTCGAGATGCTCCCAAGCCGCGAGAACTCCCCAAGTTCATGCGATATAGGGACCATTCGACGAGGCAGGCCGCCCTGCACCTCCCCGCCCTGCACGTCGCCACCATCCCCCGTGCAACAAAGATGAAAGCCCGGCGTGTATCACCCGAGCATGGGGACCGCAGGTGAGCGGCTGCTCTCGAGATGCTCCCAAGCCGCGAGAACTCCCCAAGTTCATGCGATATAGGGACCATTCGACGAGGCAGGCCGCCCTGCACCTCTCCACCCTGCACGTCGCCACCATCCCCCGTGCAACAAAGATGAAAGCCCGGCATGCATCACCCGAGCATGGGGACCACAGGTGCGCGGCTGCTCTCGAGATGCCCCCAAGCCGCGAGAACTCCCCAAGTTCATGCGATATAGGGACCATTCGACGAGGCAGGCCGCCCTGCACCTCCCTGCCCTGCACGTCGCCACCACCCCCCGTGCAACAAAGATGAAAGCCCGGCGTGTATCACCCGAGCATGGGGACCGCAGGTGCGCGGCTGCTCTCGAGATGCCCCCAAGTCGCGAGAACTCCCCAAGTTCATGCGATATAGGGACCATTCGACGAGGCAGGCCGCCCTGCACCTCCCCGCCCTGCACGTCGCCACCATCCCCCGTGCAACAAAGATGAAAGCCCGGCGTGTATCACCCGAGCATGGGGACCGCAGGTGAGCGGCTGCTCTCGAGATGCTCCCAAGCCGCGAGAACTCCCCAAGTTCATGCGATATAGGGACCATTCGACGAGGCAGGCCGCCCTGCACCTCTCCGCCGTTCACGTCGCCATGATCCCCCATGCCGCAAAGATGAAAGCCCGGCGTGCATCACCCGAGCATGGGGACCGCAGGTGTGCGGCTGCTCTCGAGATGCTCCTAAGCCGCGAGAACTCCCCAAGCTCGTGCGATATAGGGACCATTCGACGAGGCAGGCCGCCCTGCACCTCCCCGCCATGCACGTCGCCACCATCCCCCGTGCAACAAAAAAGATGAAAGCCCCGCGTGCACCACCCGAGCATGAACACCGCAGGTGCGCGGCTGCTCTCGAGATGCTCCCAAGCCGCGAGAACTCCCCAAGGTGCGCACCACCTCAGCCGTCAAACAGCCGGTGAGGGAGGCAAACCTACACGACACGAACGAACCAAACCAAGCAGGACGCACCCCCAGTGTGGACTGTGTGGTTGACACAAGACCGTGGCAGCGATACGAACTCCCGGAAATTAAGACGAAGGACATGACAAATGCAAAGGGAAGAATGTGCAACACGGGGCCATACTTGCGGAACGACCTCTGCCCCCAGTGCAGCAACGTACAAGAGGAGGTGGAAACTTGGTGGGAGGACAGCCACCTCCACGTAGAAGAAGGACCAGCCAAATGGGAACTCCTCCCCGGAAGCCGGGGAGGTAAATGGAACATACACCCCCCCACTGTGCAACAGGTGGTGGAAGCGAACACCTTGCACACCAGGCTTACAAGGCAGAATGACGCCCAAACGATATGGGACATTGCAGCAAGGTCAAAAGTTGTCAGATACCCCACTGGCTTCTGGCCCGAACACGAACCGGGGGTCCAAGGAAGGAGATGGGAACTGACAAGAGACCGAACAGAGGACCCCAGGAACCGAGCCCCGAGGGACACACCAGCTCAATTGACGTACCCCCCACCTCAAAGGGCTCACGAGGCAACCTCGTACCTTTACACGGATGGAAGCAAAAGAGAGATTGAAACAGAAGAAGGAGGCAAAGAATGGGCCTCAGGAGCCGCGATATGGGACCCCAGGTCCGGGGAAGGGGAGGCCCACATGATTCGATGGGAAGGCGAGGACCAGGAGGTGAACAGAGCCGAACTTCTCGCCATACAAAAAGCGGTGACGCTCCCGCCACCACTAAGTGGCGACAGACTCACCATTTGCACGGACAGTGCCAACTCCATAAGACAGCTGGAGAGCATGAGAACGAAACCTCACAACATGGAACACCACCAACAAAGGGACCTCCTGTATGCCATACTAGTCAACATTGAGGCACTAGTAGCAGCAGGGCACGCGGTCTCACTGCTGAAAGTCAAGGCACACACGGGAATTGTGGGGAACGAGAAGGCCGACGAGGCAGCCAAACAAGCCTGTACTACGGGAACCCTCACGGAAGCGTGGGACAATAACGAGACAATAAAAGTCAAACCCATGGTACCAGACAAAGACTCAAACAGCAGGGAGCTAAAGGGAAAGCTCGCGGTACAAAAATATGTAACTACACTTCTTCGTGAACGACAAGCCCAAGGAAACAGCAGACTCTCAACAAAAATGACTGCACTCCAGGGAGAGCCCACAACCTGGACCCACCAACTGAAAACTGAGCGCAATTTCAGATGGGAGGCGCACCATGACCAAGCGCAACAAACCGAGGAGGAACAAGCAATAATACGGGACCCGGTACCCAACCAGCAGCAACAAGCCGACCAGACCCGAGACGAAGAAGACAGGCAAATAAAGGCCATGATGGGACAGAGGGAGGAAGAGGAGATGCTCCTTTTGCGTGAGGTGCAGAAGCACCAAGAACAACGGGAAACAGAAGGCATAACAGAACCCACCCGAGGAAACGGCCCCGAACCCGCAGAAACACCACCCCCACCCTCTGAAGAGGAAGAAATATTTAAGGAACTCAACGAGCTCGCGGAGAGAGCAGAAATGACCCAAGAAGAACACAATGACGAGGGAATTTTTGACATGCTCAATGAACTCATTGAGCAGCGGGAAGAACCACAAGGGAATTCGACAAACGAAAAACAAGCTCACCACGACCGTGTCACGGAGGAGTCTAGAGTCCATGCGATGATGGAGGACCCGATGCCCAGAACAAGATGGAAACAAAGAAAACACGACATGACACACAGAACGGAAAAGAGGAACGCCCCCCCGGTTCAAGAGGGCAGGGCCACCGAGAGCTGGCTAAACGAAACAATGAAGCACCTCAAAGGAGACACGCCACTACACATAATAGCGAACGGCTTCTGGAAACGAGCCACATTTGCGGCACGTAAAACGGTACTCAAATGCAGACTGAAAATACTGCCAGCACAAGACTATGAGACGGCGAAAAACTCAGCCGGAGGAGGCGGAAGGTGCACCCTGGAAGGGTGCGGACACAAAGGGGTGGACTACGCAAAGGGCTTCCTCATGAGAGTAGGACACGCCCTAGGAGGATGCAACAACCCACAAATGCGAGGGATGTTCTCGGACAGAGCAGACGCCCACGCAGACGAGCTAAAACACATACTCGACCACCATAGAAAAGGGGGATGCAAAGTACTCGCCTACACCGGAAAAAAGAGGGACCCAGGGGCTAAGCCAAGGGTACTCCCAAATTACATACTCACCAGAGGGCAATGCAGACACGACGGGAAGGACAACCCAGGCAGAAACGATGGGCCCGACACAATACCAAGCTTTGTAGACATAGTCATGATAGAGGGCCTGGAAGACATGGAGGACGGATGGGAATGTACACAAAAAGAAGCACCAGCAAAAGTCAAAAACCTACACCTCATAGAGGTGGCCCACACCGATGACGAAAAATGGGGACCTAAACTCCTGGAAAAATACACGAAATACGGACCGCTGCTACAACTGCTACGCAGACACGGATTCCGTGCCAAACTTCATGTGTTTGCAGTGGGCAGGACAGGCACAGTGTACAAACACAACCAAGACATACTCGAGCAACTTGGGCTCAACAGAAAAGAGGCCACACAGGCACTACAAAGAATACATAACCTGACAGTAAGCTATGCACACAGCACATACCAGTTATACAGAAGACTCAGACAAGAAAAGCAAGATGAGGAAAAGGATAAGAACCACCCGGTATAAATTGTCCCATTAAGGCCGCCACCTGTGGCGGTCCGGCCCAGAGTAGGGCCGGGGAAATTAATTTACTCATACGCCCAACGGGCGTGGTTTTTTCTTTTTTTTTCTTTTTTCTTTAACAATCAATAATATAACAAACTCAAATTTTTCATTTACAGGAAGTTTGACAAATTGGTTACCTGAACCATTCCATTTTAACAATACATACCCGTTGTATTATACGGTCTCTTCAGCTAATAATGCATCCCCATTGAATTCAAGCCACACGCATACAATAAACGGTATTGAATATTATATGCCTGATAGCGATGGGTCTATAACATTGTATCATAATAATTATAACGGTGGTATTAATACATATAATTCGAAGTACTATCACCAACGATTTGACTCAAGAAGTTGTTATTAAAGAATTGATATTTGAATACCCTAGCCCAAATTCGGATTATGCCATTGTTACGAGCCTTGAGAGCTTTAATGAAATTATCAAAATTCTATTTACAAATACCGTGAGTTTGTACCCAGACGATACATTTCAAATCAAATTAAAAAATACTTCGAACGACGAAACTCAGAGTGACATCATAACATTGACGCAATCAGATCTTGATAACGGTTTCAATATGAACATCTCAAGAGCTTCTATTATCAATGACGCATTCGGAAATTCATTACTATATTATGTAAATGGAAGACTACGCACAACCAAGGAAAATGTAAATTGGTATTATCATCCTATCTCAATTCAAACACAAAATGAAATTATAAGCAGTTCAACCTATCAATTCGATATCACGATTTCCACAACCGACGCTATTGTTATCGATTTTAATGTGTATCTATACCTAAAATCAGACCACGATGCGAACCAAGGACCTGTGTTAGATCAATTTAATTTTTACAATAATTCGGGTAGCAGTGTTCTCCGAGAATGCAGCCGCCCTGGAGTACATACAATTGGGAGAGATGAGGAAGATGCTCAAGTCGGTCAACACCGAGCAGCAGGGGTATGAGGCGATTGACGCAGGTGGTGAACGCAGACCACCGCCACCCGGCAACATGGTTAAGACCAGGCTCACGAAGCGCGCCCTGACGCAGCCACCTGCGCCTGCTGCTGGGGCGGGGCCGTCTCAGGCCGCCGCTGGGCCATCTCAGGCCGCCGCTGGGCCATCTCGGGCCGCCGCTGGGCCGTCGCAGGCCGCCGCTGGGCCGTCTCAGGCCGCCGCTGGGCAATCTCAGGCCGCTGCTGGGCCATCTCAGGCCGCCGCTGGGCCATCTCAGGCCGCCGCTGGGCCATTTCGGGCCGCCGCTGGGCCGTCGCAGGCCGCCGCTGGGCCGTCTCGTGCCAGGTCCGCCAGCAGGCCTGCGCCGACGCGAGCGAGGTCGCCGCCGAGCAGAGGCTACTCAACGACGCCGTCGCCACCATCCCACGACAGTGGTCTTGCGGGCGATTTCCGTGCGTTGTCGCCTTCGCTCATTTGCGCCACAGCAGCTGGACCCTTGAGTCCTGCTGGCTCTCCTCGTGGAGGGTCGTCGCCTGCTCTAAGTAACATTGGCTCACGGGCGAACTCAATCCGTGTCCCACGTGGGTCTCGGCCACGTTCCCCGCGAGACGTATCCTCGGCACCTCCGGGTCCGCCACGGGCGCAGCGCCTGTCTCCGTCCCCCGCGAGGACACCTCCGTCTCCATCGGGATCAGATTGGGATGCCGTACAGCGAGCCACACGCTTATCCGGCACCTCAGTGCACACGTTCCTGTCCGTGGAGGAGGTGAGGGCCTTGAGGGATCTCCGCAACCTCACCGTCTTCAGGGTGAAGTTTGGTGTGACGTTCGTGGATCGCTTTCGAGGCCGCCGTGTCGTGTATGAGCTTGGCGTGTGCAACCGTGAACGAGGTCTCCGGCTTCGGACGCATCCAGGTATCCCCGGCAAGGTCGAGAGGAAGCACAACAAGACCATACATTGTGGGAACCAAGGCTGGCGCCTCCCTCTTGGGGGACAGACGACGTCTTCCAACCTGCTGGAGGCGATCATGTCGGCCTATTCCGATCTGTCAAACTTTGGTTCGGGTTCGGAGCGTCCAGGAGGCCATGCGAGGAACATCGAGAGGTCGCTATGCTCCTACGTGGGGCTGGGTTCAATGCACGTGCTTAACTCCTGTGCGGTGCCAAAGCCAAAAGTAGCCTGGCACCACCAGAGCGAATGCGTCGATGAGAAGGGGTTGGGGAGGTGGAAGGTGAAAAATGCGGTAAGGGGGCGGGACTGAGCGCATTGGAAATGGCTCGAAAGGAACGATGGTGAGGGGCGAAGTGGGCGTGGCAACATCACCACACACCACTAGATGGTGAAGAGGTGGGGTGCAAGGCGAGGGCGAAGGGAGTGGAGGGACGAAGTCGAAGGAGTCAAAGCACTCGTTGTTGATGGCGAACGCGATGGACTCGAGTTTGGTGCTTGGTGTGTAAGCACCACCAGGCACCACCAGACCACAGTCAAAGGGAAGATGTTGTCGTCGAAGCAAGTCCAGTGCATACCGAACTGCGGCCATGCGCGCACGCTGGCGTAGCGAGGCCATGATCTCTGCGGCTGCAAAATCTGGAAGGCGCGTCGATAGGGTTTCGTGGGTGAAAGGTAACTCCTCGAAAAATTAACCAAACCAAGCGATGGAGAAGTCAAATTGGGGTGAAATTTGACGAGGAAGACGGAGGTCAAGTCAAAAACGTCGTACGGTAACTCGTGTTCCCGCCAGAAGGGGTGCTGCTGGTCAGAAAGTCGAGTGGACGTCTGGGTTGATGGTGATAACGTAACTTCTCGTAAAATTAACGGAATCGGACGATGTAGGGGTCAAATTGGGTCAGTTTTTGACGAGGAACACGGCGGTCACGTCAAAAATGCCGTAAGGTAAGTCAGTTTTCCGGCAGCAGAGGCGCTGCTGGCCAGAGTGTTGAAGGACGCCGAAGGAAGTAGCCGGCCAGGGTGAAGGAACAAGAGGGAAAGAGGGAATTTTGGCCGAGGGAGATCGTGTAAAACCAATCACAGACGGCAGGCAACACACGAAGTTGGACAAGGAAGTTGGGATGAGGCAGTTGCACTCAAACCGAAGTAAGTCCGAAGGAAGTAAGAGGGAATTTGTAGAATTGACGATAAGCCAAAGCGAGTCCAGCCAAACCGAACACCACCAAGCGTGATGTGGGTCGATAACCTGATAGAAAAGGTGATATCGGGATATATATATAAGGTATATATATATACAATCCAGTCAGAGAAAACACAGTGACGGGTGCTCGGAATGTGATAGCATAAACTGGAGAGACAGACATACGGACTGTCTAAATAGAGAAGGCTAACGTGACGGGGACACGGTCACGGGTGACACATGCCACACACAGTGAGGGGTGACGCAAGGAGAAGCAGGCCCCCATACAGTGGGGGGGAAATCGGCTTCCCCGTGACACCACCTCACCCCGAAGGTGTGAGTGGCAATCCCAGAGCAAGCAAACCCTAAAGCCTAAACCCAATGTCACTTAATGTCGGAGTTCAAGGGACCATTGCAGCTAGCTAACAGCTTGCAAGATGCGGTGTCACTCTGCAAGATAATTGCGGCTAAGGTTTAGACTAGTTCACTCAACATGTCGGTTGCGATGTGGCCGCGTATTCACCAAGTGGTGGCGGCGGTCTCCTCGAAGATGTCGAGGGGCATCCAGACGACGAATCAACCAACTCCTGTGCGGTGCCAAAGCCAAAAGTAGCCTGGCACCACCAGAGCGAATGCGTCGATGAGAAGGGGTTGGGGAGGTGGAAGGTGAAAAATGCGGTAAGGGGGCGGGACTGAGCGCATTGGAAATGGCTCGAAAGGAACGATGGTGAGGGGCGAAGTGGGCGTGGCAACATCACCACACACCACTAGATGGTGAAGAGGTGGGGTGCAAGGCGAGGGCGAAGGGAGTGGAGGGACGAAGTCGAAGGAGTCAAAGCACTCGTTGTTGATGGCGAACGCGATGGACTCGAGTTTGGTGCTTGGTGTGTAAGCACCACCAGGCACCACCAGACCACAGTCAAAGGGAAGATGTTGTCGTCGAAGCAAGTCCAGTGCATACCGAACTGCGGCCATGCGCGCACGCTGGCGTAGCGAGGCCATGATCTCTGCGGCTGCAAAATCTGGAAGGCGCGTCGATAGGGTTTCGTGGGTGAAAGGTAACTCCTCGAAAAATTAACCAAACCAAGCGATGGAGAAGTCAAATTGGGGTGAAATTTGACGAGGAAGACGGAGGTCAAGTCAAAAACGTCGTACGGTAACTCGTATTCCCGCCAGAAGGGGTGCTGCTGGTCAGAAAGTTGAGTGGACGTTTGGGTTGATGGTGATAACGTAACTTCTCGTAAAATTAACGGAATCGGACGATGTAGGGGTCAAATTGGGTCAGTTTTTGACGAGGAACACGGCGGTCACGTCAAAAATGCCGTAAGGTAAGTCAGTTTTCCGGCAGCAGAGGCGCTGCTGGCCAGAGTGTTGAAGGACGCCGAAGGAAGTAGCCGGCCAGGGTGAAGGAACAAGAGGGAAAGAGGGAATTTTGGCCGAGGGAGATCGTGTAAAACCAATCACAGACGGCAGGCAACACACGAAGTTGGACAAGGAAGTTGGGATGAGGCAGTTGCACTCAAACCGAAGTAAGTCCGAAGGAAGTAAGAGGGAATTTGTAGAATTGACGATAAGCCAAAGCGAGTCCAGCCAAACCGAACACCACCAAGCGTGATGTGGGTCGATAACCTGATAGAAAAGGTGATATCGGGATATATATATAAGGTATATATATATACAATCCAGTCAGAGAAAACACAGTGACGGGTGCTCGGAATGTGATAGCATAAACTGGAGAGACAGACATACGGACTGTCTAAATAGAGAAGGCTAACGTGACGGGGACACGGTCACGGGTGACACATGCCACACACAGTGAGGGGTGACGCAAGGAGAAGCAGGCCCCCATACAGTGGGGGGGAAATCGGCTTCCCCGTGACTCTGATTTGCTGAAAAATCATAGATCTGATGATGTGGCAAGAACTGAGGCTCTCCTGGTTTCCCTCCAGTTCTGTTTGGCTGTTTGAATATTAAATGGTTCCCACCATTTCTGGATTGGTTTCCCACCAATTCTCTCAACCTGATCTGCTGTGGTTGCAGATGTTCAAAAAGTCACATTCTGTCAGTCACCCTCGTCATACCTCTCGGTCATACTGGTGACTGTCATCAGTGCTATCACTCGTCACTCCGACACGTCTGTCTCTCGTCTGACTCGCGATACACCCTAGTACCGTTACGTACAATTGCCTCCCATGCTATGTAATCCGAGTTGCAAAATCCAATCCAAGTGCAGAGCAATACACGGCGAGTAGGGTTGTTGTTGTCTCACCCTTTTGCAGCAATCGCATTTCTTTTTTTAACTCACCACAATATACTAATTTCTGGTTCCCAACTATACTTTACGGCTGCTGATCATTATTTTGCATAGCACCCATTGTTCCACAACGTGCACAAACCTAACCTGGCATTCTCCCATGGTTCGCACATATATCATTACAATTCTTACTTCTCCTTATCCCATCATCTTCTTCGGGTCTCATATACCATTATGCAACTCAAGTTCGAAAAACAAGCACAAATCAACAATTGTGCATGTATACCCCAGAACTCCAGGACCCATGAGTGTATGTTGTTTGGGGTGCATGCGAGATAGGAGATGAGGGCACATGTGTGCAGACACCCAACGTTAGGACAGACTCAAGCATGGTACCTGAAGCTCTCCCCTTTTCGTACAACCCTAGTTATAACGAGGCATAAATAAATAAATAAACCAAATTAAGAACCACACCACAGATCCTACATACTTTCCATTATGCAGCACAGCAAAAGGGATACACAAAAGAGGAATCTTTGCAGAGAAAAAGTGGGATGCTTGGTTCGATATAAAGAGATTCAAGCACGGGAAGAAAGTGGTCTCCACGGTAACGAGTGTAAAAGGATAACTGCGTAATGAGAGTGAGTCACCACCGAGGTTTACTCAAGCCTCCTCCTCCTCCAGCCTCCTCCTCACTTCCATCGAAGGCATCATGCAACGTGCATCGCATAGCGGACGCTGGGATTCAAACCCCGTCCTCACCGTTTCCCAAAATTCGCACCTCAGAATGCTAACCACCTAACGACCACGTCAAATGGTTGAAACGCTGGTTGGAGATAAGCAAAAGAAAATTGGTCCTGTTTTCCTGTCTTAACAATCTCTTGCTGTGTTGGTGCCCTGACACTTCCTTCCTTCTCGGAGTGACAATATCTTTTGAAGAGGTTGCGTAGCTGCAGAAATCATGACCCTTTCAACTACGTCTTAGGCAAATGTAGCTTAAAAGACTGCAAAGTCTCCGGGACGTTAGCGGTACGTTAGCGGTATAAGAAAGTGTCTTGAAGTTGCCTTACAAGAATCCAGCGGCTTTCTGGCAGCAAATAGAAACTTAGGCAAAAGTTTTGTTTACGAGGCATATGAGTGCGAATGGAAGCTGCGCCTCGACGTGGGCACCGAGATGATACAAATAATGAGAAGTCCACAAAGCAAACCGATTGTATATGCAGCAGACATTCAACACCTCGGCAGAGAGTTGATCTATTCAGTGTAAAGGGGAATTCGGGAGCATTACGAAGCTAACTTGAGTGCAACGGCTCAGGAGCTTCAAAGAGGCCAGAGAGATTCTTCTTTTCGCAGAGATGTGATAGCCACTCGCTGTTGATTGAAAATGACGTGTGACCATACTCAAGGTGAAATATGATCACAACCTTAAGGGAACCTATCGGAAGATTGCAAGAGCAACAGTGCCTGTGTGCCTTTTATGGAAAACTTGAGCCAAATGAAAAACAGAGTGAAGTCTCCCAAGAGTCAAGCTTGTCCGAACAAACATCTATGGTATGAATAATTGAAATATGCACCGTGTAAAAGGCGCATCTGGGTTGCCTGCACAGCTTATCTTTGACAGAGCGATTCCTCTCACAGAAGGAGGAAAACTGCAACCTCGCAAAGCGACTCCAAAGTTAGCTTTCTTCAACTTTCTGGGTAGCAATCATGTTATTTATGGCCTTGAAGTCGGGTTCCGTTTCATCTTGCAGTGTCTCTTGACGGCTCTTGATGTCACCAATATCGTTTTGAATCCCCTGCGATACTAACACGGGAACACGCGGCTCACGTTACATTCCAAGAAACTATTGAAATATACTAGCCAAAGTTTAGTTGCTTCTTCTTCTTCCCAATGCATGAGCTACGAAAAGTCGTGAGAGACAAGATCGAGTCAACGGGGACTGGCCGCCGAAGATTAAGCGCGAGCATACTGCTGGCAAAGGACGGTCAGCTGTAACCTAAAATTATTTGTTCAACGTGAACAAAACACTTCAGCGTAGCTTCGAACATGAGAAAGATAATCACCCCTCCACAGTCGGTACAGACCCCGAAATTTTGCATTTCCCTTGCTTATGACGATGGGTAGAGAAGTGCACGCGTAACGCAGGCTGACGAGGAAAATGAACGAAAACAAAGATTGCCTCTGAAGGCTGGAAGGGCAATCGAAGGCGGAAAAAACGCAACAGTGTGTTGCGTCTATCATCTGATTAACCTTGGCAATATGTCGACTCTGTTTTTATCTAACGGCTGAAAGTCAACATAAGGATGAAAACAAGCGTTGGTCAAAGATTTCCCGACGACTGCACAATTAGGAGGCTAGGATATGCGAGGCATGAAAAGGCCGGGGTGTAAAACAGTGCCGTTAACGTTGACTGTAGAGCAACAGTGTCAGTGCGCAACTCAGTGGAGGCCGGTCAACCCTGAATGGGGATTGACCTTGACGTCTCTGATCATCTCTTCCATGTTCTTATCTGCCGTTGCAATTTCTTTATCGACCTGGCACAATATATGCACAGGAATATAAAAGCATATCTGTATCTGTATGTGTATATTATATATATGTCACACATACACATGCATACGGATAAAAACATGTACATGTAAATATATAAATTCACACACTCATGACAAGTTTCATTGCACCCGGAAACCTAACCCAAGGACTAAGCTTGCCCAACGACGCGGACGAAGCAACTCTCAGTTACCTGCTCAAGACGAAAGGACCAACCTCTATCCTCGTCGTTAATTTTCTTGATTTGAGCGCTTGACAGTGTGTCTCTGTCTGCGTTCATCGAGTCTCGCCTTTCAAGCGAAGCAGCGATTTTTTCGTCCATCGCGATAACGTGAATGCTAATGTTGGTTTTATTTCGGTACTATGTTGTTATGGTGAACAGTCGCTTATATCGTAGGGTCACAAGTTGGACACCGTGCGCACAAATATGTGGGTTTTTTCAGATACTTTTAAGGGTCCGCAAACTGTACAAGATCTACCACGCCAATCCAACCTTTAACATGTGTCACCTATGAAGCCTGGGTTGCGATAAAGAAGTATGCACTCTTCAGCCTAAGAAATTATCAACGGACTCTGCAAGCATCACAATTAAATTTGCGAGTAAATTATGAGAGCGACACACAGCAACTGAAAGTAGCTTCGTATTTGACAGTAGAAAACCAGACAAGACGAGCTTGACGAAGAGAGGACTGACTACCTGCACCATCATCATCACCATCGCATGACTTAAATTAATTTACCCCGGGGAGCCAATTCGCCCCCGGCTACCATACAAGTACAGGGTCAAGGGCAGTCCCTATCCTAAAAGTTCCCTCTGCTAGCACATACATGAAGAATCCGACTAATCTAACTCTACTCACGGGGAAGCCGATTTCCCCCCCACTGTATGGGGGCCTGCTTCTCCTTGCGTCACCCCTCACTGTGTGTGGCATGTGTCACCCGTGACCGGAGGAGCCACAGGAGAGGACCCGGTCGGTGACAAGAATGGGTGGGTGAGCTCCACAGAGATGAATCGGGTCATGCAAAGGTTACACGGCAGGGCCCATACATGTTGCTCTCTATATGATCTGAGACACGAGTTAACTATACGAGCCCGTACATACATGGGAGCGGAAACAGGCCAATGTTTAATTCCGGTATGTGACCATATGCATAGAGAGGAAGAAAAAAGGCGGGAGGGGACGAAGGAAAAAAGGCAGATCCTGAGGACCGCAGAACCGTTGTGCTGAGAACATCATACCCCGCTAGTATTTGGCGATCCCCTGCTAGAAGTGTTGTGTCTGAGAAGAATAAGGTGCGCACAGAAATAGAAAGGAAAATAGATATTTTATTCCCGCACACCCTGCGAAATCTGGGAAAAATAACCTGTGTGCACCTGATCTGTCCACGGGGAAGGAGTGCATCTGTCATAAAAAGTGCAGGCATCTCGCAGAAAATAAGACCAAAAAGTGCTCCTGAAAAAGAAATAAAAGTGGTTCACATCCTGCGGCTGCGGGTAACACTGGACGGCTCCCAACAACATATAGCAAAAATAATCTGCAGGCCCCCGATCTGCCCGCGAGAAGAGACACCTGCATCGAGGCACCAGTCCTTCATCTCTGTATGGGTACCCCTTAACAACATCCTGTGTAGGATATGCCCCGTGGGCCGAGAATACTACCCATCCCCCCGTGAAAATAAAGTGCCCATCACCACGACACACACCAAGCTGATAAGTGTCCCGTGCGCACACATCCCACTAGCAGAGACCCGGTGCAAAATACCCATAGATAAACACACAGTGAAAAGTAGCAAGTCTAGTGTAGCCTGGAGTGGCCCGATCGGACCGAGGACCCCCCTCAAAGTGTTATGTCTTCGGAATCCTGTGAGAGGTCTATTGGGAGTGAAAGTACCCCATACACAACAGGCCATACCCTTGACTCACGTAATAAGCCGAAAGCATATGAATATGGAAGCCAGCAAAATGTTCGACATAATACCATACTCTGAGATAGTAACTCAACTGGTTGAAAGTATACAAGAAATATACACAACATATTCACAATATACTCAGCAGCACTTTGCTACCCAAATACATAATGCAAAACGAAAGGGAAGCAAATGCAAGTATGCTCATAAGGTCGGCAAGTATACAGCGGCTTGTCCTATGCACATGAATTGGCGAAACACCGTTCATAAAGACTGCAGGAACAATTCACAGGACATGGGGGAAAGCAAACTATGAGGCTGACAACATAGCAATAATAAGAAACCCTAAGTCTAGAGGGCCATACCTAAAGGGAAAGGGGGGAATAAAGACACATGAGGGCAAAATTACACAAAAACATTTCACACAGTGGCCAGAAAAGGTGGCACAAACAAGTATGGGGAAAATAAATAAGAACAGTCAACCTTGGAACTTTAGCGAATTGTGTTATGTGCAATTCGTAAAAAACCGAAATTTCATAAAAAAGGGCATACTACTGAAATATTTGGGGGAAATAACCCGAGGGTATGTACGAAACTGCATACAAAAGCATGAGACCCGATTAAGAGATATTACAGCCGAGAGAAGACAACACATGGATGTAACGCGTAACAAGGGAAACAATGCTATGCTGAAAACAAGTATAAACTGGCGGGTCAGGATGCATACTGACCATGGAAATGACTTACGAGAGGCCCGGGGGCACGAACACATGATTTTAGGGGAAAAGGAGGCTATAAGCACCAAAATAATGGGAAACCCTTACCTCTTGAGGCGATACCTAGTGAATATGGGACGGGTAGGGGTGCGTAGGAGTAAAATTGGGCGAAAATATTTCACACAATGCTTATATAACTACATAAGAGGCGTGTCCAGGGGGCATCACCTCTATATTCACCGGTATCCTCTGTACTCCTCTTGATATTTCCCGGTATTTCCCAGTATTTGCGGACGCCTCTTATGTAGTGAGCACACCTGGTCATCTCCGGCACGCACCACTGGTCACCTACTGTTATTCCGCGTTGGTCCTTACTGTGGATTTGCATGGGTCTTGCAGGTGTCATGCAGATGTCCCCTTATAAAAATAACTATTTTTTTGCCCGAAAATGTGACGAAAATGAAAAAGGTGGCAGATTAGGCCATATTACGGACTATATATAGATAATGTGAATATGGCCTAAAGTGCCACCTTTTTGATTCATCTGATTTTTCACCGCGTTCACACGCTGTTTTGTATCAGAATTATCGGAATTATATTTTAGATTTTCTGAATTTGAAATATTTTTGCTTGTTCGCCGCGATGGGCACGCTGTTTTGTATCATTTATGTATTTTAGATTTTCTGAATTTAAAAAGGTGGCAGATTAGGCCATATTCACATTATCTATATATAGTCCGTAATATGGCCTAATCTGCCACCTTTTGATTTCGCTGTTATGAATCGCGGTTCTATCCATGGGGCATCACCCAGGTTATTTACGGGAAATATTTTTTATTGTTCACCGCAAATTATGTAGATAACGGCACAACTTCCCACGTTTCCCAATTGATATCGCCCTTGTCATACTTGAAGTTAAATGTCTTTGGCTCGGCCCTTGACTCCATACTCAAGGACCGTACACCTTCATGTTTACAAGGATGCCTAATAACCATATTGCTCATCTTGACTGGTGTATGTAGTTTGCGGTTGATGACCATATCTTTCATAACATCGTGATTGATATGTTGCAGGTTATCTACGCTCAAAGAGAATCCCTTAATCTTGGTCATGGTGTAACCATCAGCAAACTTCATACTGTATGACTTTGGTCCTGTTGCCAAGAACTCGATACACTTACCATGGTCCCTTTCTAAATGTTGCAATTCACATTTCAGGAAACCCAACCATGGCTGTCGATATGCATTGCCATGATATATGTGATAGTTTTCAGGAGTTTCGCTATATATTATTGAGTCGCAATCAAAGTAAAGCACATTGGCGAAGCCTGCTGCCTCTATTAACTGATACAACTTTAATCTACCGTAACTGGTTATGAATGCAGCCAGAACCTCGTTGGTCGAAAATCTGGTGTCTGAAAATACTTCTGAATTTTCAGTGAAGTTCATCAAGACCATTTCGTTGTCGTCGCTCCCAACGAACTCATACTTACAATCATACCTTTTATTGCTAATGGTATTGTAGAACTCACCTGGATTTTGGATAACCTTGCTCTTAGATTTATTCTGACGCTCTCCCAATTTACCGTAAAGTATATTTTGCATGTCTTTGGAGACCTGTCTCATTCCTGGATTACATTTGATATTTGCCTTGTC
The DNA here is from genome assembly GCA_001247695.2 of Cymbomonas tetramitiformis. Classification (NCBI taxonomy): domain Eukaryota; kingdom Viridiplantae; phylum Chlorophyta; class Pyramimonadophyceae; order Pyramimonadales; family Pyramimonadaceae; genus Cymbomonas; species Cymbomonas tetramitiformis. The sequence continues at coordinate 45,259 of LGRX02033551.1, forward strand.
CAACTTGACACCTTCATGCAACTTGAACTGGTCGATAAACTCGTCGATGTCTCCATCAGGAGGTCCGGAGGCTTCTGTTTTTAGTTTCAAAAACTTATCAATGTAACCGGCAAACAGGTCATTGGTGGTGTCCTTCCAATGTTTTATCTCGTATATAGCATTAATAATGTATCCTTTTTCGATGGCCTTCTCCAGCTCCACCGTTGTCCACGTGTCAACCATTTCGTACAGTGGAAATACCAGCTTACCTGTTTTATTATCAACGTGAGGAAGAACGCCAAATTTAAGATGTTTTGGAGGAGCAATTTTGCATTTTACCAAACCGAAATAGCCATGAATGTCAACTGTCTTAACGTCTCTTATAACCTCGGGATGACCTTTGGGAAACTTGTTCGTTTTCATGACACTTGGGTACATGGAATTATAGTCGAGGTATCGTATGTGCTCGTTGTGGTTGACCTCGTAGTACAACTTACCCAGGTCTACTCTCCCTCCATGATATACGTCTCTATCCACGATAGGAGAAGCCAACTTCTGTCGCTCTAAAAAGTCTTTACCAATCTCGGACAATTTCAGCCGATTTACTGTTTCATCCCATGCCGACTCCCAGATATACTCAAGATTATATCCTGCTGCCTTGATATCATCCAGTCTCTTCATCGTTTGCCGATTGACCTCACCAAACGTCATATCCGATTTACGCCCTTGTTGATACTGAATATCGTCTTTGTGGTATTTCTTCAGGTCTGCATGAAACCAGCTTCCGAGGAACTCATACACCGTGTTGGTGGTGTCGTCAAAAGCATCGACATATATCTGTAAATCTGTGAGTTTATAGTTTCGTTTGCCATCGTAATCGCGTTTGAGCTTGGCTGACGTAGTGTGGACAATGTAATCCAACCACTGATTCTCTTTGATAGATGCATTCTGCGACTTGACCAATGATTGCAATATAGCCACTGAATCCTTTGGCATGCACTCACTTCTCCATATATTAATCGCCAGTTGTGCCAACGTCAGATAGCTAAACGGGTCAAACTTGTTGTCGGTTATCTTTAGAAAACATTCCCTGAAAGCGAACACTGCACGGCGTAGGATGGTCACATCGTCATGGCAGTATCGTGCAATCTCTTTTGGATTTTCAAATATAAAACACTTGCTCTTTTTCTCATGCCACCATTTGTATAATTTTTGATAAGCTTCTGGTTGAAGTATCTCGGGATTGTAATACTTGATGTCAGGATACAAACCGAGGTATGTCTCATTTTCCAACGTGTTGAAGAGATGTGGGTAATACCCTTTTGATATTTCGTTTTCAAAGCCAAACATCTCTGGTAGAGCATGCAATGGACGTGGCATGAACATATATGAATCAACGAACCTCACGTTGGCAATCTTGACACACAATATATCAGCCCCTGTGTACAATATATCCTTTGGAGGTTTCCTTTGGACGTTGATGACATGCTCCACTATCAATCTAAAGTCGAACTTGGAACCGCAATGAGCGATGAATGTGTGGCCAGCATGTTTGTCTAGACAGGCCCATTCAAGAAACTCTCCGATGGTTTTATGAATCACATGTGTACCATCATGGTACTGACTTTCACAATGATTTACAACCAGCCTACCGTCGTCGTTTCGAGTTTCAAAATCGAAACACACAATTGATTCAGGTGATAGTATGGACTTCGGTTTGACCTGTGTCATGTAGCATCTGTGTTCATATAGATTACAAACGACCTTACAGTTTGGGCATGCTTTGTATCCACACATGTGTTTCTCCTTAGGATTGAACTTGACATTGCACATCTTACATTTGTGAAGCTGATTGCACGTCACCAATTCTTTGTGCAGATTGTAACATTCTTCGTTCATGAATTTACGATTGCAAATATCACAATGATGCCATTGCTTGTTTCCTTTTGTCAACCGTACATCCTTGCTGGCAAATATGCATTTTTGAGATTTACACTGGGTGCACGATGGCCGATAAGTTTTCCCTCTGAAGCAATCAATACGCGTGATAGGTTCATAATGATTGTCGTGCAACAATATATGAAAGCTGTCATTATAACTTGAATACTCATTGTGTTCGTTGAAGTACGGCGGGTAATACATGATTGGTTCACCGCCAAGTCGTTCAGTGATACCCCACACAAATATATTTCTGCTGTAATGCCTCTCTAAAACTGGAAAGTCTTCGATATTGATTCCTTCGTCAGCATCCTTTTTCGCAAACAATTCCAAACGCAATCGAACGGAAACTGATGTTATGTTGCCCTTGTGACCGCTGGCGTCTCGTTTCAGTTGTTTCCACTTATTCTCGTATTGATTTTTACATACAAAATTGTCGCTTAGCATTGAATCTAATTTCCGTTTTCTATCAAGCAGTTCCAAAGATTTGATGCCACAGTTATTGCGGGATTCACACTGCTTCAGTCGTAATTCTACGGTGTTTTTTGGTGCGGCTAAGCATCGAGACCCCTTGCCTTCTGGTGGTTTTGAAGAGTAATATTCAACTTCGATATCTTTGGCAACCTCGACGGACTTTTTGCTGCTATCACCACCCTTCGGACTTTGCAGCATCTCTTCAAATTTCATCATAACATCTTCACGATTTGAACCTTTGACCCACTTGGATGTAGTCCCATCCTCGAACACCGCTCTAATTGATACTTGCTCAACGCCTTTTGTCTTCTCCGGTAACCAATAGTTTAAACTGCTACCATCGGGTGCTGCTCTTTCAAGAAACGTTGTAAAGGGAACCTTAAGTTTTTCAACGTCTGTGCTAAACTTCTTTATATGTCTCTTGGAATCTCCGACGGTATACTTATTGATTTCATCAAGTCTACTTTGTTCTTTGGCAGGCTTTTTACCTATCTTGGTCCATTGTCGCCTGGTGACTTTCTCAACCTTCTCTTTCGATTTCCGATAGTTCTTCTTGTAATCACGTATAGCTTTGGCTCTATCATCACCGGTTAGGTTTCTACTTTGTAAATTTTCCCAATCTGCAGCAGTGAGCTTATGGCGTGCCTCAGGATTTTGCTTTCTCAATTTAGGGGGCATCTTCCTATACTATATAAATTATATTTTTGTGGCATCACCGCGACTTTTTTTCATTTGTTTTTTCATTTTTATACGTTTCTCAATATCATCAATGGCTTTTCGATAATTTGAAACACCGGTGTACTCTTCGGTAGGTCGTTGAAATACTGAGTCACCCGTTATTGTGCCAATGCTTGTTTGGTCTAAAGGTGCTACCATGATAGGAGCTATCCTACGAGGTGCTTTGGTCGGCAAAGCAGCATCTTTGACGGGCTGTTGATACACCGGTTGTCCTGATGGAGTACCATGGTCTAAGGCGGTTCTACTTTTGTTAGCAGTTGTCTTTTTAACAACTGGTCGGCCTCGTAAGCCTTTCAGCTTTTCAGCTTGTGTCATCTTACCCTTCTTTTTAATCCCGTGTTCGGCTCTATGTTCGGCTCCGCAAGATTTTAACTTTGTTATCCAAGTTTCTCTGGTCATGTATACATTAGGAATCAAAAAAGGTGGCAGATTAGGTCATATTATGGTTATGTATAAGATAATGGGAATATGGCCTAATCTGCCACCTTTTTTGATTTCATCGAGAAATCGTAAGTCAAATTCAGAAATATTATTTTCTTAAGGTATCTTATAGTGACCCAATGCCAGTCAAAGGGCAGAAGATTACCGATAGTGAAACGTTGGAACGTCTCGCCAAAATGAGAGAGAAAGCTTTAGAGACACGTCGGGCGAAGGCAAAAGTCAAATCTGATTTGAAAATGGCGGAACAACTTAAGGAAAATGAGAAAGTTGTGGCAGCTCAGGAAACCATTAAGAAAGCTACAACTACGATTAAACCGGAACCGCAGCCAGAATCGGACCCTGAACCTGAGGTTGAACACGTCGTTGTTAAAAAACCTAAGGCACCTAAAAAGAAACCCAAGAAGCAGGTAGTAATAGTTGAATCTGATAGTTCTGAATCAGAAGAAGAACCAGAGGTCATTGTTAGGAAGTCCACACGGCGTAAGCAAAGCCGAGTTGCATCTATATCCCCACCACCTCGTAAGAAAGATGCAGAATTACATCCTCATTATGACAAAGCGTACAACAGTCTATTTCTATCGTTATAGTATATGCAGTTTCAAAGACTGAAAGATAAATCATATGATATTCAAGTGCCAAAGAGTTCAGCGTTTCCAATTGACACACCCGATGATTTTATTCAATTGCACGGGGTCATATTGGCGTGTGCGAAAAGGGGTACGGGCAAGAGCTGTAGTCTTACACACCTACTTCGATTGATGAAACAAAACAATGCTTTAGACAGACTTATCTTAGTGTCACCAACATATCATAACAATATGCATTATTACAAAGACTTACCGCTTGATGAAGGTGATGTATTAGAGCCTACCGTCGATGTCCCCCAACAGATTGAAGGCATCCTTGATACCGAAGCTCAAGAGTACGATGAATATCAAGAGAAGATGGAACGGTATAAGAAGTTAATGAAAATGTTAAACAATCATAATATCAGTGTGTATGAGATTCCCGGTGAATTGATGTTGGAATTTGGGGACGAGAATGGTAATATACTTCCTCCACAACACAAGTATGGTGGCAAACGGCCAGTAATCGCCGCCTTCTTTGATGATACACAAGACACCGACATGATGAGACCATCGAGTAAGCTCAGCAACATGGTTATCAAACATAGACATCTTGGAAAGCTTAAGGACGGTGCCCTTGGAGTGACCCTGCTCTTCGCCACACAAAATTACACGAGCTCGAGTGGGGGACTGTTAAAATCTATACGAGGCAACCTTACACATATGTTAGTGTTCCGAAATAAGAATCAAAAAGAGATAGATAAGATTGGTGAGGAAGTTGGTGGCGAAATTCCCATTCAGGAATTCAACTCGGTATACAATCAGGCTATACAAGGGCCACATGATTTTCTGTTTATCGACCTTCATCGCAAACCAAATCATCCAAGTATGTTTCGCCGAAATTTCAATGAATGGATTGTTCCCGGTCAGGTAGCTGAATCTTCTATGCAAGTTTGATAAGTATAGACTCCGGTATAGTACTTGTTCTCTTCATTATCATAATGGATTAAAAAAGGTGGCAGATTAGGTCATATTATGGTTATGTATAAGATAATAGGAATATGGCCTAATCTGCCACCTTTTTTGATTCTTCATTGTATGAGATTATTAGAATTGTTTAGTGGAACATGCTCAGTGAGCAAAATATTCAAAGACTTGCATAAAGATGGCGAAGTCGTCTCCCTTGATATTCACCCGAGGTTTAATCCTACTCACAACGTTGACATTCTGATATGGGATTATACATTATACCCGCCAAATCATTTCGATATCATATGGGCATCTCCTCCTTGTACCGAGTATTCAAAAGCGAAAAGAATTGGGGTCAGAAACTTTGCATTGGCTGATGCAATAGTCAAGAGAACAATCGAGATTATTGAATACTACAAAGCAAGTCATTGGTACATTGAAAATCCCTCAGACGGAGGGCTATTAAAGCATCGAGATTTTATGAAACCGCTAGACATATACATGCATACATGTTGTTATTGTATGTATGGATGTAT
>LGRX02033552.1:0-18652 GCA_001247695.2 Cymbomonas tetramitiformis
GCCTTACGGTCCGATTTCAAAATTTTCGACCCTGGCTCATCGCATATCGAAATATTCTTGTTTTTCCACACATCGCGATGCACATTTTGATATGCGATGAGCCTGGGTCGAAATTTTTGAAATCTAACCATCGGTGTAGCATATATCTCCTTATAGGAAAAGAAGTCAGTACTGACCTCATTTTTGATAGGGTATTGGGTTCGATCTTGGTATATTCCATGGAATGATGCGATTGGTGCAATTTTTGAAATTCCATCCCCTATAAGGTCAAGATAGACTGGCGTGAAGCTCCTACTCCATCCCGATCCGTTTACCCGCCGCTCAAGGTGGGGCAAGTGTTGCTTAAACCTAGTAAAAATAGGCTTGAAAAACCGACGACTGACCTCTTTTTCTTCAAGGTTATATCCCGTAATTTATCGTCTTTAGGCCATGATATAGTTCCAACAACTTCACTCTTTTCTTGACGTTACCTATGTCGACACCTGATAAGTGCAAAGCCCCCCATCGCTCCGGTCAAGTCGCCGATATTATCTAGTCAGCGTGCACCCCCCCTCAAAAGTTGGAGTCCGATTCAGGCTCACTTTGGAACTCAGCTCATGGGAGGCATATATTTGGATAGGACCGTGCACCATGCCATTTAAACGATCAATTAGAGTGCCCATGTGGATTCCCGCCGAATGGGCCCTTCATCATAGCTATTTCTGAGGCGTGTAAGGCGATACAATATGGTATGACAGGGGTATGACACCATGTCATACCCCTGTCATACATGATATGACACGCCATTTGACCGCCGTATAGCCCCGCAAGATGCGAATTAAATGGTACCATACCTTGCCCCCCCAAAATATATCTTCAAACCCCCAAAATGAGCCGGGGTATGCATGACCCCCCCACGTTTACGTCACGATTTCCGTAAGCTCAATTTGCCCATTGCAGGGCTCGAACCCGCGTGCCCCAGTTTGGGTGCCCAAAAAACATATGGCAAACGAGCTAACCACTGTTCCGCGTTTTTGACCGCCCCCACCCACGCGTGGGTGGTATGGCTTTCCTGGCTATATGTACCCGAACCTTGTCGAGACGTGAAATCTACTCCTATAAATAAAAGAGGTCACTAGTGACTTCTTATAGCTGTCCTATAAAGAGATACGTGAGTGCATGGCCTTACGGTCCGATTTCAAAATTTTCGACCCTGGCTCATCGCATATCGAAATATTCTTGTTTTTCCACACATCGCGATGCACATTTTGATATGCGATGAGCCTGGGTCGAAATTTTTGAAATCTAACCATCGGTGTAGCATATATCTCCTTATAGGAAAAGAAGTCAGTACTGACCTCATTTTTGATAGGGTATTGGGTTCGATCTTGGTATATTCCATGGAATGATGCGATTGGTGCAATTTTTGAAATTCCATCCCCTATAAGGTCAAGATAGACTGGCGTGAAGCTCCTACTCCATCCCGATCCGTTTACCCGCCGCTCAAGGTGGGGCAAGTGTTGCTTAAACCTAGTAAAAATAGGCTTGAAAAACCGACGACTGACCTCTTTTTCTTCAAGGTTATATCCCGTAATTTATCGTCTTTAGGCCATGATATAGTTCCAACAACTTCACACTTTTCTTGACGTTACCTATGTCGACACCTGATAAGTGCAAAGCCCCCCATCGCTCCGGTCAAGTCGCCGATATTATCTAGTCAGCGTGCACCCCCCCTCAAAAGTTGGAGTCCGATTCAGGCTCACTTTGGAACTCAGCTCATGGGAGGCATATATTTGGATAGGACCGTGCACCATGCCATTTAAACGATCAATTAGAGTGCCCATCGCGTCGCGCCATTGGTGTGTATAATTTCTGTTGCAGCCCACATCCACATCGCATCGGCGTCTTTGATGACAGTGTCACCAACTTTCATTTATATGTGAGCTTTGCGGCATTGCGGGCTTCGCAATCTAAATATAGCATAGTGTGACAGGCTGACGACGTTTAGCGCCCGCAGAAGGATATGTTTGTATGTATGTATGTATGTATGTATGTATGTATGTATGTATGTATAATTTCTGTTGCAGCCCATACAGGCGTTTTTTATGATGGTGTCACCAACTTTCATTCCGGGAGCTTTGCGGGCTTCGCAATGTAAATGGAATGCTAAAAGAATAGTGTTACTGTCGCTGATGCCGCTTCCCACAGATTGTATAATTCCTGTTGCAGCTCATACAGGCGTCTTTGATGACAGTGTCACTAACTTTCATTCTGGGAGCTTTGCGGGCTTCACAATAATAGAATAGTGTGACAGACGCCGTCTTGCGTCACGCCGAAGACTCCATATATAGGTGTATGATTCCTGTTACAGCGAAGTTGTGAATTGCCTTTTATTAATCCTGAAGGCATTAACCTGTATTTTAATATTTCGCATATGATTTTACATAATATCACGTCATCATTTTTATTACGTAATATAATGTCATCATCGAATTTCGATGCGCGCGATCCATTATTCATTATCCCTTTGCGTGTTTTATAAAGGTTTTACTATTTCTCAGTTTTCATCATCAGGCGCCCGCGTGGCGCAGTGGCTGAGCGTGTGGTGTGAGGTGCGGTTGGTGTGGGATGCGGCAGGTACCTGGATCGAAGCTAGCTGGGAGCGGAGCAAATGCAGTCGTGGAGCAGTGGTATAGGCGCCTCGGTGGGCCGCCCCGGAGAGCCGGGGGGGTCGCCGGGGCGCGGGCGTGGGCGAGGCAGAGGAGATGACCTGGTACACAACGTTAACATTTATGCTTCTCAGGATATTTTCTCAAATAAATTATTTTATTATATTCGAAATTCGAAAATTCTATTTTGTATATTTTCATTTTTATATTTGTATATTTTTATATTTTGCTTTTTTATTTCCTGTATAAAATTATATAGCACGGCTTGACAAGAACCCTTGTCCGCAGACGTGTCATCCGAGTTGGACCAACCAGAAATTAGCATTTTAGGCAACGGCAGACAAGGACCTAGGTAGCCACTAAAACTTCTCATCAGCCTTACTACTGTGACACCACCTCCAGGGTTCCCCTCACAGTCTCCACAATTCTGCACTACTTCGCCAAGGTGGCACATCCCTCTGGACCTTATGCCACCAAAAAGAAATTTGTACGAAAGGGATGACTTTGTTTTACACTGTCGTGATCCTCCACCGTTATCTACCTCAGACAAGGACCGTACGCTCAACTGCAAATCACAGTGATGCGTGCTCTTAGCTTGCATACTGGACTAAGACTGTATAGTCAAAATATTGTGGCATGTTTTGGACATCCAAGTTTCTATTGGGTTGCAGTGCTCCAACACTAAAGTTATCTTACGTATTTGTTGCAACCTTCAATATTCAGCTACACCAAGCAGCTGCCTTCCAGGAACAAGGTGAGTCATCGCCATAGGTCCGGCCCGAGAAACGTGCAAGTAAGCCTAATGTCAAGCTCTATCGTATGTGCAACAAATCGTATTGTTTAAATAACTTCCACAGCATAGAAAAATAAGTTTGAGCGTCAAGTGCTGGGACCGGTGTCCTCTCTGACAACTTAGGGTCATGGCAGTCGAGATGGTGCACTCATGTATGTGCCAGAATCTTACGTTTTTGGCCGAAACCCTACCCCAGTTGGGGTTCTGCAGAATGCGGAACGCCATCAGTCGTAATCATGCCGCGACTTTCTGCAGCAATTTAACCCAATTCCCAAGGACCTTAGTAAAAAACTTTTGGCATCCGACATCGCAAGGCCAAGCTATTCTCTGCGCCCACTGATGGCCGTAAGATTTAGGCTTAATTCTCCTCAGTGGGCACAGGCTTGGAAGGCGTCCAAATGGCAACTTGAATTGCCGGTATCTATTATACGTATCGGTCTAACTGACTCTTAAATCCTTGGCTGTACAGAACTTGAATATCCACAAAACTCTTCCTACTACACCCTTTTCCCTACAAGCTATATTGCATGAAATTCGGGTTTGTATAGATACAAAGTGAGGCGTGTGGCCAGACTTGGCACAAACATATGTGCACCATCTCAGTCTTCGAACACTGAATCCCACATCGTCACAGTATGCTTTAAACGAGAAGATATGGGTCCATTCCCGGCCTTCAACGTGGGTCCATAACTCCCTTTAAAATACGTCGAGTCGATTTCCACCTATTCCTGAGGCATCTAAAAGCACGCTGGAAAAACAACAGCCACTTCTGCCTGCTCAGGGAATTGACAGCCGATTCACCTTCGGCTTGACCCACTTATTAGGGTGGAATTGCATATCCCACTGCAGCAAAAATTGCAGTAGAAGTCGGAAAATCTGCAAAAGCAAGAGCTTGAAGTGGACTTCGCTCAGCAACCAGGCAGCCAATGTGAATGTTCCTGGTAGCTACGCCGGGATGTTATTCGTTTCCATGAACATCAACGCGTAGTAGAGGCGCCTAGATATCGATTCGGAATGCCCAGAGGAGACTCAACAGTATGATATGCTTGATGCACGAGGTCTATACGAACAGGAAGATCTTCTCTTGTGGGAGGTCACTGGGCTGTTTGCAGTAGCTCAGGATTTAAGTAAAAAACTCCTACGAAGAAAAAATGCCTTTCTGAAAGACCCTATGGAAAGCTTGATGCGAACGTGTCCACTGTGTGGCAATGCAACTCTGCCTTGGCCCACTGGAACCACCTGCGGTTCCGGCGCCAATCGTCCAGGTCTCAGTCCTCAGTGGACAGCCGGTCGCCCCACTCGTTGGCCTCGTTCCTGATGTACCTCGCCTGAAGCTCGATGCCATTTAGATCCAACAGGACCCAGATGCGCCGCATCCGCCGTCTCAGCTCCGGGTTCCATGAGGTGAAGTGGGAGAGCATCGCCACCAGCTGCAGGTGCGTGTTGTGCAGACCACGGAGCTCGGCGTCGCCAGAAACCTCTTGCGGCATGCTTGAGGTTAAGCACGTCGATCCCGCCCCATACGAACAGGGAAGAGTCCGTGTGAAGCTTCGCCAGTTTTGGTGCCCATTCCACGTGCTGTGAGCAGGCTGTGAGCAGGCAGACGGAGCCAACACACGATGTATGTTGTCCTACGCCTACCGTGTCAGCTTCACCTCCGCATCGCACCCTCCCATGGCGGAGATGACGAAGTGGAGCTCGCTCTTTCAGATATTATCTCGTCGGAGGTACCGCCAGGTACACCGAGCGACACAGTCCTGCGAACGCTGCCAGCCCTCAATCTGGTAGCCACCTCCGTTCTTGGGACGCCTCGTTGAGATGCGCCTGCGCCTGCTGATGTATCTTCTGCAATCTCGCCAGTGTCATATGGAAATCTTCCGCTTTCAAGTTGGCCTCCAGCCTGAAGTGTTCCACCGGCTGTGTGGGCTATCATTGCCCCTTCTTCTCGCTGCGCCCTAACCCCGAACAGGTCAGGATTCGGCTGGCTAGCTCTCGTGCCACGACCGTCCCTAACTTGCTGCACAAGAAATTCGTCCATGAGCACATGCATCCCTTGCTAGTGCGCCTCCGGCCCGATCCGCCAGCTCGCCAACTCGCCTGAGAACCGCCCAACGCCTGCGCATCTTGCTGCCGCTTTGCAGCTTCAGCACCTCCCGTCAATCCGCCGCGGACCGAGGAGAGCGAAGGCACTCCACGAGTACCTTCATGATCTTGTCGAAGATGTGAGGGGAGTCGTTCCACCCAAAAGGAAAGGCTCCGCACTGGAATAACTCCCTTCGCACGTCGAACTGCATGAACTCCTGGTACTCGGGATCGATACCCACCGCGTGGTACCCGTCCTGCAGATCGAAGCTGAAACACCAATCGTCCGGCTTGGCGAGCCGGCGAAGCTTTTTCAGCGTCTCCATTTTGTACCGCGACTTCATGCAGTGCGCGTTCAACTGGCGTAAGTCCATGACCAAGCGCCACTTGCTTGTTTTTGGCTTTGGCACCAGAAACACTCGGGTGACATGCATGTCGCCTCCTTTTGGCCCGTACCCATGCATTTGTGGGTAGACGCCTCGCTTGCCGTCTCCGCTTCCATTCACTCCAGCTGCTGGGGCGTCGCATCCGCAGCGTATATATCATGTGGTCGAACAGCAGGGGCGCCTTGTCGATCCAACGGTGCATCCTTGCCCCTCTGCTGATCCAGCGTGTAACCTCGCTGTTTGCGCCAGCTGCGCACCATACCCTCCTTCTGCTCCTCACCCTTTCCTGCAGGGTGGGCTCTCGTCGGTGGACGCCCCAGCGTATCTGAATGCGGAAAGTTAGATGCGGGCCTTGGCATTACAACTGCACCCCGATCCCCCGCTCTTGCCAGCTCCGCAGCCTCCACCCTCTGCACCAGCTCCGCCAGGTGCCCTTACCTTTTCCTCCCTTGCGGTCACGAAAAGTCGAAACCTTCGTGCTGGACTTCACATGCGTGTTCATCATCGCCTTTGCCTTGGTGGTGTCAATTTCCTTCAGCCACTTGGAGAGGACGGAGTTGGTCACCAGACCCTCGGTCCCAGCGTAGACCTTTTCCATCTTCGCCCGTAACGCCTCTGCGCCTCTGCGTCGGACTCTATGCTTGCGCGCAAATGGATCATGGTGTACCTGTTGCTTAGGAGCAAAATATCACCCTTGATGGTGTTGTGCGAAGTGTAAAAATGGTCCCCAAGATCTTCCACGTTCGGTGGGTTCTTCTCGTCCTGCAACCAGCAGTCCATCGTCTTCTCCCTCGCCGTACGCGATCGCATCGTGCATGTGCAATAACGTTGGCGCCAGAACTAACTGTTCGTGACGCATAAACAAGCTGTTGCGTTTGCTTGTAGAGGGCGTTGTACGTCTTTTCGTTGTAAAAGATGTATATCTACGGCATGTCAAAGTACCTACAGGTAGCGCTGGGAATGGATTCCCCGCCCGCGACATGCATATGGAATGTAAGAAAGCTTTTTTAAGGGATTCCAGATCCGTTTCCACGCTCCGCGTGGCTTCGTTACCCTGCGTCACGGCTTTCGTAGCCACCTCCTCAGCGATCTTAGTTCTTAGTTCGCTTGTTCATTTCTTTCATCTCTTCCACCCGTCGTCTGCATCATTACAGCCTGCTGCGGGATAACAATCTCGAGCCCAGTTGCCGGCAGTTTCGTTACTGCCGGGTTCTCGGGCGCAGCAGATTCAGAGTTGTCGCCGTGAACCGATAGTCCTGCTTGGTCGGCCATTGTTGCGTTGACTTCAAGCGTTGTAAAACTTCCACAGTTACAGTACCAGGAAAAAATGGAAAATATTTTGTAGTGTGCCACACTAAGAATTTTCTGTGAGAAAAATTCTCGTGAGGTTCTTTTGCGAAGGTAAAACAATAGAGCTGCGGATTCCCATGGTTGCAACTCCTAAATAATGGTCACCTCAGATCTACATTCTGTGATGGTGATTTTGATCTGACGGCTCAGGAACTCTGATCGCAATGATACAGTCTCACCACAGTGTTTCCAACAATAATATCCAGGTTTTCTGTCCGACCTATCTTCACTCACATAACACTTATCTTTCATATTCCTTGAATTCATTAGGAAATTTCAAAGGAAATATAGGAATATATCCGAATATATAGGAATATGGAGGATTTCAAAGAATTTCAAGGATTCGTTCAAGGATCTCAAGGATCCTATAGGAATTTTAAGGGGGTTGGGGGGGGGTTGTTTGTTAGTTGCTATCAGCACGCTGGCTGATGGGGCAAGTTCAGTGTATGCGGCGGACGTGGATGGCGACGGGGACATGGACGTCCTTTCCGCGTCATATGTTGGTGACAAGATCGCGTGGTATGCGAACGATGGGAGCGGGGGCTTCGGCAGCCAGCAGGTCATCAGCACACTGACCAATGGTGCACGGTCAGTATATGCAGCGGACGTGGACGGCGACGGGGACATCGACGTGCTCTCCGCCTCACGGGAGGATTCCAAGATCGCGTGGTACAGAAACGATGGGAGCGGGGGCTTCGGCAGCCAGCAGGTCATCAGCAGCCTGGCTAATAATGCAATGTCAGTATATGCAGCGGACGTGGATGGCGACGGGGACATCGACGTGCTCTCCGCTACGCTGAATGATGACAAGATCGCGTGGTACGCAAACGATGGGAGCGGGGGCTTCGGCAGCCAGCAGGTCATCAGCACACTGACCGATAGAGCACTGTCAGTATATGCAGCGGACGTGGATGGCGACGGGGACATCGACGTGCTCTCCGCCTCAGAGTGGGATGATAAGATCGCGTGGTACAGAAATGATGGGAGCGGGGGCTTCGGCAGCCAGCAGGTCATCAGCACCCTGGCCGATGGTGCATATTCAGTGTATGCGGCGGACGTGGATGGCGACGGGGACAAAGATGTGCTCTCCGCCTCAGCTGATGATGACAAAATCGCTTTGTATGTGAACGATGGGAGCGGGGGCTTCGGCAGCCAGCAGGTCATCAGCACATTGACCAATGGTGCACGGTCAGTATATGCAGCGGACGTGGACGGCGACGGGGACATCGACGTGCTCTCCGCCTCAGCGTGGGATGACAAGATTGCTTGGTACGCGAACGATGGGAGCGGGGTCTTTGGCAGCCAGCAGGTCATCAGCACACTGGCCGATAATGCAATGTCAGTATATGCAGCGGACGTGGATGGCGACGGGGACATCGACGTGCTTTCCGCGTCATATGATGATGACAAGATTGCATGGTACTTGAACCCGCGTAGTACTGCACCGACCGTTTCACCAACTACAGGTGAGGCCGCAAGCATGCAATCAGTCCAGCTGACTTTTTCCTGTGATGGGTCACTTGCCTCTTCGGCCCCTCACCATGCATGCATCAACACTCACACCTCACAACACGCCCTGCTCCAACAATGCCGCCCATAGGTATACCCATTATTTTGCCACTGGTTATTCATGTTTCAGATTCGCATTATTAATTGCAGGAACCGAACAGGGTGGACTAACCATGTGAAATTCGGTAAATTCTACCGGGTGGAGCCTAATGGTGATTCCCAGCAGGAGCACACAGGCCGAATGCCCTGGGCTAGATCTAACAACCTAGGCCTTGCTGAATAAGAGGGGGGCGCTGCAGAGCAACTGAGACCACAGCACGTAACCCATAGGCAAGCAGACAAGAGTGAGGGAGGAGCGCACTAGCGGGCGACGCACGTGTCCTCAATCACTGACTTGCTCAAAAGGCTGTTGGTCCTCGGCTGCGCCGTTGATGCTGCTGCAGACGACTCGATGTGTAGCTGGTGTGAAGTGATCTGACCACCCATGTTATGATGTCCGAGGAGGAGGGAGGGTATGGCGGCATTCTGCTGCTGCAGACGACCATGTATGGCTGGTGTGAAGTGATCAGACCACCCATGTTATGATGTCCGAGGAGGAGGGAGGGGTGTGGCGGCATTTTACTGCTGCGGACAACTGATGTGGCTGCCAGGAAGTGATCAGACCAACGCATGTTGGTGATGTCCAAGGAGGAGGGAGGGTGGGCGGCATTCTACTGCTGCAGACCCACTGACGTAGCTGGTGTGAAGTGATCAGACCACCCACAAAGCAGATGTCCGAGGAGGAGGGAGGGCGGGCAAACCTGCTGCCATGACAACTTGATGTGTAGCTGGTGTGAAGTGATCAGACCACCCATGTTATGATGTCCGAGGAGGAGGGAGGGTGTGGCGGCATTCTGCTGCTGCGGACAACTTGATGTAGCTGGTGTGAAGTGATCTGACCACCCATGTTATGATGTTCAAGGAGGAGGCAGGGTATGGCGGCATTCTACTGCTGCTGGACAACTCGATGTATAGTTGGTGTGAAGTGATCTGACCACCCATGTTATGATGTTCAAGGAGGAGGGGCAGTGGGTGTGGCGGCATTCTACTGCTGCGGACAACTCGATGTGTGTAGCTGGTGTGAAGTGACTGTGACCACCCATGTTATGATGTCCGAGGAGGAGGCAGGGTATGGCGGCATTCTGCTGCTGCAGACGACTCGATGTATGGCTGGTGTGAAGTGATCAGATCACCCATGTTATGATGCGCAAACGGCTGTTTCCTTTGCTGCGTTGTTGGCCATGGACGAGGGAGGAAGCAGCTGCCGTGCATGGTCATGTCACAGTACAACTTGTAGCAGTTCAAGGCCTGTGGGTCTGGATGAGGTGGTCCATCACGTACAGCATGCAGGCTGCCGTTATGATGGCCAGGCATGGTTTGGCGGTCAGGCCTGATATGATGGCCAGGCATGGTTTGGTTGGTCAGGCTTTAATGACGGCCAGGCATGGTATGGCGGCATCAGGTCATATTTACTCAGGCATGGTATGGCTTAAGTCAGGCTTATTATGACGTGCCAGGCATGGTATAGTCAGGCTTGCTATGACGGCCAGGCATGGTACGGCGGTCAGGTTTATTATGATGGCCAAAGTATGGTATGGCTTGTCAGGGGTTTGTTACGATGGCCAGGCATGGTTTGGCGGCAGCCGAGCAGGACTGCCAGGCATGGGTTTTGCGGTCAGGCTGGTTATGGTGCGGCCAGGCATGGTATGGCGGTCAGGCTTGTTATGATGGCCAGGTATGGTATGGCGGTCAGGCTTGTTACGATGGCCAGGCATGATTTGGCGGTCAGGGTGCCGGTTTCGAGGCTCCTGGCCTTCCTGAAACCATCGAGCGTCGGTCAAACGCTTGCCCGGATTAGTGAAGCTTGGGTGCGCACCTAAATAGTGGCGGGGGTGCGCAGCTGAAGCAGTCACTACCAACTGATGACAAGTGGAGCAAGCTGCAGCGCAGCCAGCCCAGTGTGAAACCATTTACATGCAGGAGGAGTGCAACGCTGCAGCCCAACTCTCTCGCTCTCAGACCGTGGAATGACGCAGGAGATTGGGGTATATATCCCAAGGGCTGCTTCTTCCACGAAAGGCATCAACCTAAGTGGAACTATGGAATGGGATCGACCGCACCATGGCGGAAAGCCGCAGTGCATGCAGAAGTGTTCTGGCTTTTCTGGCTCCAACAGGTGCGGAGCTCTGCCCTCCGAGTAATGGGGCATTGTGACTGTGCCAGTGTGATGAGGGAGCTTGCAGTGAGCGGGCGGTAGGTGCTTAAAATGACCGCCTGTGTTTGGTACTTGCCATTCAATAGCAGGTGTGCGACATGGCATGCCGGTCTCAGGCTCCTGGCCTTCCTGGGCCATCGGCGTTGGTCAAGCGCTTGCCTGGAATAGGGAAGCTGGCGTGCGCACCTAAATAGTGGCGGGGGAGGTGCGCAGCTGACGAGTCACTACCAACTGATGACAAGTGGAGCAAGCTGCAGCGCAGCCAACCCGGTGTGCGAAACCATTTACATGCAGGAGGAGTGCAACGCTGCAGCCACAGCTCTCTCGCTCTCAGACACGTGGAATGACGCAGGAGATTGGGGTATATATCCCAAGGGCTGCTTCTTCACGAAAGGCATCAACCTAAAGTGGAACTATGGAATGGGATCGACCGCACCATGTGCAGAAGCTTCGCAGTGCATATGCAAGTGTTCTGGCACTGCGGCTCCAACAGGTGCGGAGCTCTGCCTTCCGAGTAATGGGGCATTGTGACTGTGCCAGTGTGATGAGGGCTTGCAGTGAGCGGGCGGTAGGTGCTTAAAATGACCGCCTGTGTTTGGTACTTGCCCGTTCCAATAGCAGGTGTCGACATGGGATGCCGGTCTCGAGGCTCCTGGCCTTCCTGAAACCATCGAGCGTTGGTCAAACGCTTGCCTGGAACAGGGAAGCTGGCGTGCGCACCTAAATAGTGGCGGGGGTGCGCAGCTGACAGTCACTACCAACTGATGACAAGTGGAGCAAGCTGCAGCGCAG
This sequence comes from Cymbomonas tetramitiformis, assembly GCA_001247695.2. Taxonomy (NCBI): domain Eukaryota; kingdom Viridiplantae; phylum Chlorophyta; class Pyramimonadophyceae; order Pyramimonadales; family Pyramimonadaceae; genus Cymbomonas; species Cymbomonas tetramitiformis. The sequence goes on from LGRX02033552.1 coordinate 11,815, forward strand.
CCAACCCGGTGTGCGAAACCATTTACATGCAGGAGGAGTGCAACGCTGCAGCCACAGCTCTCTCGCTCTCAGACACGTGGAATGACGCAGGAGATTGGGGTACACATCCCAAGGGCTGCTTCTTCACGAAAGGCATCAACCTAAAGTGGAACTATGGAATGGGATCGACCGCACCATGTGCAGAAGCTTCGCAGTGCATATGCAAGTGTTCTGGCACTGCGGCTCCAACAGGTGCGGAGCTCTGCCTTCCGAGTAATGGGGCATTGTGACTGTGCCAGTGTGATGAGGGCTTGCAGTGAGCGGGCGGTAGGTGCTTAAAATGACCGCCTGTGTTTGGTACTTGCCCGTTCCAATAGCAGGTGTCGACATGGGATGCCGGTCTCGAGGCTCCTGGCCTTCCTGAAACCATCGAGCGTTGGTCAAACGCTTGCCTGGAACAGGGAAGCTGGCGTGCGCACCTAAATAGTGGCGGGGTGCGCAGCTGACAGTCACTACCAACTGATGACAAGTGGAGCAAGCTGCAGCGCAGCCAACCCGGTGTGCGAAACCATTTACATGCAGGAGGAGTGCAACGCTGCAGCCACAGCTCTCTCGCTCTCAGACACGCAGAATGCCGAAGGAAATTGGGGTACACATCCCAAGGGCTGCTTCTTCATGAATGGCATCAACCTAAAGTGGAACTATGGAATGGGATCGACCGCACCATGTGCAGAAGCTTCGCAGTGCATATGCAAGTGTTCTGCCACTGCGGCTCCAACAGGTGCGGAGCTCTGCCCTCCGAGTAATGGGGCATTGTGACTGTGCCAGTGTGATGAGGGCTTGCAGTGAGCGGGCGGTAGGTGCTTAAAATGACCGCCTGTGTTTGGTACTTGCCCGTTCCAATAGCACCCTGTGTTTTAGATAATCAGTGCATATGCAAGTGTTCTGGCACTGCGGCTTCAACAGGTGCAGAGCTTCATCGGTGCCCCCCCGGAAGAGTGATGTGAGGGAGACTCTGAATTCGGCACCGCGCCGTTGTGATTCTCAGATAGATGCTGCATGGCTGCATCTCCCGCTACCCGCCCCCTGTGCGCAAGAGAGCGGCGTTCCACGCCTCTAGTGCAAGCCCGCCTCGCAATCCCGGTTCTTAAGTCATACGGGGGGCGGAAGATGATGGTCGCGCTGCAGGGATCGCAAGCCCTTGGGTTCCACCCTCGAGCGCTTGGTGACTGTCCGCAGTGAACCGCTTTACGCTAGATCAGCTGGAATAGCGAGCTGGATGCCTCGTTCATTTCTAGGTTCGACGTGGCGTGGCGATTCCTTGGTTTGCCTTGTTAGTTGTCTCCTTTGGACATTTAGTGGGAGCCCCGGCCAGGACGGGAAGCGGGGCCCTGCCCAATGGCTTTGTCCTGATGGAGGCAAGCTGCACCATTGCCCTTCTTACTGTTCCGAACACAGTTTCGTGGCGGACATTTCTTCTGCGCACGGCGCGTGTGCCAAATGCATCGCCGCGAAGCTTTCATCGCGCTGAGAGTTGGAATGCGCTGCGTGCTGAGGAGGGGCGGCCCTAGCTGGCCCCGCCAGCGCGGCCGTGAATCCTCACTTCGGAAGCTGTCCGCTGCTGTAACCAATGCAAACGAAGTCGGACGGACGGACGGATGGAAATGCAAAAGAAAAAAACTGCGGATTCTTCGGAGGGAACCATTTAGGCCATTGAGGGTGAGACCGTCAGATTTCTGAACAGGCACCTTGAACGCAGCTGCGCTCAATGTAACAGTCCAGGAAACAAAGCTCCATCCGGTGATGCAGAAATCGGAGCCTGCGACTTCTAGTGGTCTGGAAATGTGGCGAAATTTGAGCTGAGCCCTGAGACACAGCCAGGGACAGTGTCGGTTGGAGCCATCCGCGAGCACCGGCATCCTGGCAAGGGCAAGTAGAGTTTGGACCGCCACGTGTCGGTTTGAGCCATCCGCGAGCGCCGGCATCCTGGCAAGGGCAAGTAGAGTTTGGACCGCCACGTGTCGGTTTGAGCCATCCGCGAGCGCCGGCATCCTGGCAAGGGCAAGTAGAGTCTGGACCGCCACGGACTCAGCAAAACACTTCAAGGAATTTTGCGCCAATCAAGATTCCTTTTTGGCACACTGCAAAAACATCCAACAACAATCCCTTAGATTTGAACATGTATTTAGTAGGAAGTAGAAATGGCTGGCTCTAAGGGGTGGCAGTCTACGAAAGCAAAACCTGGGCCAGAAACACGCGAGACCAGGGAAGGCGCTCGGCCGTCGACCCACCACTTCCACCCGTCCCTCCGCAGCCGGAGGGGGATCTGCAGCAGACCCTGGTCCAAAAGCGGCAGCTGGGGGCAGCAATGGCCGAGCAGTTGAACAAGCCGAACTCCGAAATTGACTCAACGATGAAGGGGTGTGAGGGGTTGGAGCCGCACATGCAATCCTCGTGCGCAGGCTGCCCTCGCGTGCCGGTGTGAGGGGTTGGAGCCGCACATGCACTCCCCGTGCGCACGCCGCCCTCGCGTGCTGGTGTGAGGGGTTGGAGCCGCACATGCACTCCCCGTGCGCACGCCGCCCTCGCGTGCTGGTGTAAGGGGTTGGAGCAGTTATTTTATCCATGTCACAGCAAGCACAAGCAAGTTGGCAGGAGCAGCAATGTTCTCATTATATTTCTATTAGTTAATTGCTGTCTTTCTTTTCTGCCATGTTTCTTTCCCCTTTCCCCTAGCCTTTCAGGCTTTGCCTCTTGATCAGTGGCTGGATGAGTGTCTCTCAGAGACTGTCAGGTGACTGCTACACGAACTGCGAGCGACTGCTGCTTCCCCTAGCTAGCTAGTAGTGCTCCTCTGCTGCTTCTCCCTTTCTCCAGCTAGCAGAGTGCCCCCTTGGCAAGCAGACCTTCGTGCAGCCTTACCCATGCCCTGCCCCATGCAGTGGCTCACCTGACAATGTAATGTGTGTGCATGCTGTCTGTCCTCCCCTCCCCCTGTCACAGCCGGAGCTCCCCTCGCTACTCCCTGACAGCTGGAGCGGCCTGCGCTTCCCTACAGCTGGAGCAACCCCTGAGCTACTCCCTGATGACTGGAGCTCCCCCGAGCTAAATGGACAATCTACAGCTTGTGCACACTATACACACTCACCCATGGGGGCCACAAGGAGGCTGAAGTGGGCACATCACCTTCATGCGCTCAATTCAGAGCTGCTGCGGCCTCCGCCATGGCCCCCGGAAGGATGAACCGTTGCTTGGCGTTCAACATGCAGTACCGCTCGTAGCAGTCGCTGCGCCAGTCACCCTGCGACTTGATATAGGCGGTGTGCACCTCCAGCTGCATAGCCGCCGTTGCCCTCCCCCGCCGGAGCGAGTGCCCGGCGTAGTCCTCCGGCCGCAGCCCCGCTGCTGCCGCCAGCCTCTTGACGCCTGCCACCAGCCCCGTGTGCGCCAGGGTCGCCACCTGCACTTTCTTCCGCACCAGCTTCTTTGCCACAAACAGGGGTGAATCCCCCGGCCGCCCCCGCGTGGCGCACAGCAGCGCCCGCAATGCCCTGACTGGGCACAACACTCAACCCTGCACCGCCTGCAGTGGTACCCAATGGCTGCGCTCCCCGCACTGAATGGTCTTGGAGTAGCGCACCCTGATCCAAACTGTCTGCCTGCCTGCGTGAACAGCACATCGTCCCGCACCAACGCTGCCCTCGAGTTGCAGGCGCTCTCCTTGCCTATCGTGAGCTTGCCCTTGTGGAACAACCCAAAGAACCCCTCCAGTATTGCTGCCCAGCGACACATCTGACAGCTCCAGCTGCTGCCTCCGCTCGGGCGATAGCGCCCCCGCTGCCCCGCTCCCCTCTGTAGAGCAGTATTCGCCCGCTTCGCCGCCGGATCCGGCGACGGCAACCGTGGCCTCTTGCTGCCGAAACCGTCGCTCATGACGTCCTCGTAAGCTGCTGACGAGTCCTTCTTCATGGCGAAGTCCAGCATCTCAGCCACCCGCTCCCGGAGCAACTGTGTGAGAACGCACCAGTCGTCTACTGTTGCCTCCCCCCCTGGGAGCTCATCGATGTCGCAGTTCTCGTCCACGAGCTTCGGCAGGGACCACTGCATCTCCTGGAACTCCCCCGCCTCCAGCGCCCTCCCCGGGCGCTTCCATGCGTGCTCGCTCAAGCGCGCCACCAGCAGGCCGCGTACCTTCGCCCCCTCTGCCAAGATCGCCACCCTGAAGGCCGTGCAGCGGTCCACGTCCCAGCCCTCTCTCTTGGCCTGGGACTTGGCCAGGACCGTCTGATATTGCTGCTGCAATGGGGATTGTGGGAGTGGGAGTGGGATCCGTCTGATATTGCTGCTGCAATGGGGAATGGGAAGTGGGAGACGCAGGATGTGCGGGAGGTCCTGGCCCACTCACAGAGGTGCGCTACCATCAGATGGGTGCTGAATCAAGGATAGACGGGGTAATATGGGGGGTGATGTGGCTGGCTTGAATGCAGGCTCTTATTTCCAATCAATTGCTACCCAGGGACTTGGGGCGTGCTGTCGCGACGTCAACGGAAATAGTCCAACAACATCATATACATACTATCCAAATAATCCTGATTACGATACCCTCGAAAAGTGCCAGCAATTGTGCCGTGATACTTCAACCTGCTTCGCAATCGAATTTCGGAGCACAACTCCGAGATGCGAGATATGGCATGTGGCAGTCACAGTAGCAACATGCGAAAGCATATATGTGTGCATGACTTACATCACATCTGCCCCGACCGCAGGTGCATTCCATCCCCTTCAATGCGTTGACAAGCCTGAAGAGTCCCAAAACGGATCACTAGCTGCCGCCATCTAGTTCGCCCCTCCCCGCCGTGTACTTGTACTTAAGGGCCTCGCTCCTGCCGATAGGCACCCAGACGCAGTCGTCGAACTCGTCTTTGTGCCGAGGTAAGCAGTGCCGAGCATATGCCGACGGTTAAGAGTGGCAAGCGTGACCGGTCTCCACACTGAATTCTCCAAAAACGGCGGCCGCGTTGGCTGCGATGCTGTGATTCGCCAAAGCTTGAGGCCATAGCGACTTCAACTGGAGCGCGCTCTCCTTTGCAGTGCGTCCGGATGCTTCGCAAGGTGGAAGTTTGTGGAGCTCTGTGGCAAGATTGGCTTGCTTGTGAGGACCGGGTAGACGGAGTATTCCTCTTCATCTGATGCGTCTTCTCCGCCACGAGCATCTTGTCATCATCACTCACGAAGTAGCAAGTTCGTGGTGTTGCCGAGACTACGATGCCCTTCGGCGCGCGTGGCATGAACGGTGAAGGCGCAGCGGCCACCTGGGATGCCGCATCTGGGCCTCTTGTGGTCTCACCGATGCCAGCAAAGTTTGCATGATCAACGACAAAGTTCTCCCACCACACTGCACACGTCAGCAGCCATCGCAGTCACTGTTGGGTACAGATTCGGAATGCAGCGACACGTTCACGCCGATTGCGCTCATCCGATGTACCTTACAAACCTGGGGGTATATCGGATTGGTGCTCAAATGAGCGTTAGGGGGCGTGCGTGAGTCAAACAACATCCCAGAGAAAGAGAAAGAAAAATCTACGCTCTCTCTCGAAGCGTTGAGAAATCGCACCCCATGCTATGCCCAAGTTCTTGTTGATAAACAACAACTGAGCAGCATGGACCTACCAGTATCCGTCCTTAGAAGCATATCAGTCGGTCTGAAATGAATACTCTGCATGCAAATGTGAACCTTTGCCACTACGAACACTCACATCGTCGACTGATTAGGTTGACGCACATCGCTCATCCGCCACTCCTGTGCTTGGCACCTTCAGCTTAGCCATGGCCCTGCGCGTCTTTGAAGTCCGGCCGGCATTGCTGACTCTTTGCGCCTGCTGCCCCTTTGCAGGATCCAGCCCGACATCCATCCCCCCCCCTCCCATCTCTCCCACTACTGCCCACCCCACCTCTGTGCACCCCACAACAACCTCCCCCATCACCACCTCCCCCACAGCGACTCCTACGACCTCACCCATCACCACCTACCCCATCACCGCTTCCCCCATCACCACCCCTCCCACCACCACCTCCCCCATCACCACCTCCCCCACCACCACCTCCCCCATCACCACCTCCCCCATCACCATCTCCCCACTGTCTCCCCCACCATCTCCCCACCATCTCCCCACTATCTCCGCACCATCTCCCCCACTATCTCCCCCCACTACACCTTTTACCTCACTGTGCACCCCACAACAATCTCCCCATCACCACCTCCCCACAGTCTCCCCACCATCTCCCCCATCTCCCCCACCATCTCCCCACTACTGCCCACACCCCACCTCTGTACCACAACAATCTCCCCATCACCACCTCCCCCACAGCGACTCCTGCAACCTCCCCCATCACCACCTCCCCCCATCACTACCTCTCCCACCACCGCCTCCCCCATCACCTCCCCATCACCATCTCCCCCACTGTCTCCCCCACCGTCTCCCCCACCACCTCCCCCTCTATGTCCCCCACTATGTCCCCCCACCACCTCCCCCCACTATGTCCCCCACCACCTCCCCCACTACTGTGCACCCACAACCATTTCTCCCACGACTATCCCACCCTACTACTATGCATCCAACAAGAGCCCCACCACCGCCTCCAAGCCCCCCTCCACCTCCAAGCCCACCGCCCCCCACTGTCACCATCGGAGGTGATCTAGCGCCCCATTGCCAACTTGCATGAGCATTTATTCTGCTTTTGCATAATTTTCTTTTATACGAATTCAATATCATAGATAGCACCTGTATTTTTCGGCTGCCCATCCGCAACTCGATCCAACCCTCCGCAACCTGCTCTCCTCGATCCAACCCTCCGCAAC